>JAVSCE010014413.1:0-215247 GCA_032199065.1 Smutsia gigantea | reverse complement strand
GGAAGTGAGGAAAGACAATGCAGAAATGAGACAAGTGATCTACAGGCTTAGCAGCAGACAGGACGAGGTGCCAGGGACTGTTAATGGAACAGAAATCAGAGAACAGGAATACAGAGAAGCTGAGGCAGAGAGAGATAAAAGGATCTCTAGGAATGAAAGAATATTAAGAGAACTGTGTGACCAATCCAAACGGAACAATATTCGCATTATACGAGTACCAGAGGAAGAAGAGAGAGAAAAAGGGATAGAAAGTGCCTTTGAAGAAATAATTGCTGAAAACTTTCCCATGCTGGGGAAGGAAATAGTCTCACAGTCCACAGAAGCCCACAGATCTCCCAACACAAGGGACCCAAGGAAGACAACACCAAGACACATAATAATTAAGATGGCAAAGATCAAAGATAAAGACAGGGTATTAAAGGCAGCTAGAGAGAGAAAAAGATCACCTACAAAGGAAAACCCATCAGACTATCATCAGACTTCTCAACAGAAACCTTACAGGGCAGAAGAGAATGGCATGATATATTTAACGTTATGAAACAGAAGGGCCTCGAACCAAGAATATTGTATCCAGCACGATTATCATTTAAATATGATGGAGGGATTAAACAATTTCCCAACAAATGAAAGTTGAAAGTTTGCCTCTCATAAACCACCACTACAGGATATCTTAAATGGACTGCTCTAGATGGAAGCACACCAAAGGCTAAAAGGATGTCACCAGAGAAAATAAAATCATAGCAAAGAAAGCAGACCATCCAAATACTAACTAAAGGCAAAGAATAAAACACCTATTATAGAAAGAATGGAGGAGGAGGAATAAGAAGAGAGAGAAATAAAGAAACATCAGACTGTGTTTACAATAACTTAACAAGAAAGTTAAGTTAGATTGTTAGATAGTAAAGAAGCAACCCTTGAACCCTTGGTAACCACGAATCTAAAGCCAGCAATGGCAATAAGTACATATCTATCAATAATCACCCTAAATGTAAATGGACTGAATGCACCAATCAAAAGACACAGAGTAACAGAATGGATAAAAAAGCAAGACCCATCTATATGCTGCTTACAAGAGACTCACCTCAAACCCAAAGATATACACAGACTAAAAGTGAAGGGATGGAAAAAGATATTTCATGCAAACAACAAAGAGAAAAAAGCAGGTGTTGCAGTACTTGTATCAGACAAAATAGACTTCAAAACGAAGAAAGTAGCAAAAGATAAAGAAGGACATTACATAATGATAAAGGGGCCAGTCCAACAAGAAGATATAACCATTATAAATATATATGCACCCAACACAGGAGCGCCAGCATATGTGAGACAAATACTAATAGAATTAAAGGAGGAAATAGACAGCAATGCATTCATCTTAGGAGACTTCAACACACCACTCACTCCAGAGGACAGATCAACCAGACAGAAAATAAGTAAAGACACAGAGGCACTGAACAACACACTAGAACAGATGGACCTAACAGACATCTACAGAACTCTACACCCAAAAGCAACAGGATACACATTCGTCTCAAGTGCACATGGAACATTTTCCAGAATAGACCACATACTAGGCCACAAAAAGAACCTCAGTAATTTCAAAAATATTGAAATCCTACCAACCAACTTCTCAGATCACCAAGGTATAAAACTAGAAATAAATTTTAGAAAGAAATCAAAAAGGCTCACAAATACTTGGAGACTTAACAACACTCTCCTAATTAATCAATGGGTTAACGACCAAATCAAAACAGAAATCAAAGAATATATGGAGACTAACGACAACAACAACACAAAGCCACAACTTCTGTGGGACGCAGAAAAGGCAGTTCTAAGAGGAAAGTATATTGCAATCCAGGCCTATTTAAAGAAGGAAGAACATTCCCAAATGAATAGTCTAAAGACACAATTACTGAAATTGGAAAAAGAAGAACAAATGAGGCCCAAAGACACCAGAACGAGGGACATAATAAAGATTAAAGAAGAAATAAATAAAATTGAGAAGAATAAAACAATAGAAAAAATAAATGAAACCAAGAGCTGGTTCTCTGAAAAAATAAACAAAATAGATAAACCCCTAGCCAGACTCATTAAGAGAAAAAGAGAATCTACACACATAAACACAATCAGAAATGAGAAAGGAAAAATCACGACGGAACCCACAGAAATACAAAGAATCATAAGAGAATATTATGAGAATCTATATGCTAACAAGCTGGAAAACATAGAAGAAATGGACAACTTCTTAGAAAAATACAACCTTCCAAGACTGACCAAGCAAGAAACAGAAAAACTAAACAGACCAATCACCAGTGACGAAATCGAATTGGTAATCAAAAAACTACCCAAGAACAAAACCCCTGGGCCTGATGGATTCACCTCTGAATTCTACCAGACATATAGAGAAGAAATAACACCGATTCTCCTTAAAGTTTTCCAAAAAATAGAAGACGAGGGAATACTTCCAAACTCATTCTATGAAGCCAGCATCACTCTAATACCAAAACCTGGCAAAGACCTCACCAAAAAAGAAAATTACAGACCAATATCCCTGATGAACGTAGATGCAAAAATACTCAACAAAATATTAGCAAACCGAATTCAAAAATACATCAAGAGGATCATACACCATGATCAAGTGGGATTCATCCCAGCGATGCAAGGATGGTACAACATTCGAAAATCCATCAACATCATCCACCACATCAACAAAAAGAAGAAAAAAACCACATGATCATCTCCATAGATGCTGAAAAAGCATCTGACAAAATTCAGCATCCTTTCCTGATTAAAACTCTCAACAAAATGGGTATAGACGGCAAGTACCTCAACATCATAAAGGCTATATATGACAAACCCAAGCTAACATCATACTTAACAGCGAGACGCTGAAAGCTTTTCATCTAAGATCGGGAACAAGACAGGGATGCCCACTCTCTCCACTGTTATTCAACATAGTACTGGAGGTCCTAGCCACAGCAATCAGACAAAACAAAGACATACAAGGCATCCAGATTGGTAAAGAAGAAGTCAAATTGTCACTATTTGCAGATGACATGATACTGTACATAAAAAACCCTAAAGACACCATTCCAAAACTACTAGAACTAATATCTGAATTCAGCAAAGTTGCAGGATACAAAATTAACACACAGAAATCTGTTGCTTTCCTATACACTAATGATGAACTAACAGAAAGAGAAATCAGAAAAACAATTCCATTCACAATTGCATCAAAAAGAATAAAATACCTAGGAATAAACCTAACGAAGGAAGTGAAAGACCTGTACTCTGAAAACTACAAGACACTCCTAAGAGAAATTAAAGGGGACACTAACAAATGGAAATGCATCCCATGCTCTTCACTAGGAAGAATAAATATTGTCAAAATGGTTATACTACCTAAAGCAATCTACAGATTCAATGCAATGCCTATCAAAGTACCAACAGCTTTCTTCAATGAACTGGAACAAATAATTCTAAAATTCATATGGAACCACAAAAGACCCCGAATAGCCAAAGCAATCCTGAGAAGGAGGAATAAAACGGGGAATTACACTCCCCGACTTCAAGCTCTACTACAAAGCCACAGTAATCAAGACAATTTGGTATTGGCACAAAAACAGACCCACAGACCAGTGGAACAGAATAGAAAATCCAAACATTAACCCAAACATATACAGTCAATTAATATTTGATAAAAGTGCCTTGGATATACAATGGGGAGATGACAGCCTCTTCAGCAGCTGGTGTTGGAAAAACTGGACAGCTACATGTAAGAGAATGAAACTGGACTACTGTCTAGCCCCATACACAAAGGTAAACTCAAGGTGGATCAAAGACTTGAATGTAAGTCATGAAACCATAAAACTCTTAGAAAAAAACATAGGCAAAAATCTCTTGGACATAAACATGAGCAACTTCTTCATGAACATATCTCCCCGGGCAAGGGAAACAAAAGCAAAAATGAACAAGTGGGACTATATCAAGCTGAAAAGCTTCTGTACAGCAAAGGACACCATCAGTAGAACAAAAAGACATCCTACAGTATGGGAGAATATATTCATAAAAAACGTATCTGATAAAGGATTGACATCCAAAATATATAAAGAACTCATGCACCTTAACAAACAGAAAGCAAATAATCCAATTAAGAAATGGGCAGAGGACATGAATAGACACTTCTCTAAAGAAGAAATTCAGATGGCCAACAGGCACATGAAAAGATGCTCCACATCGCTAATCATCAGAGAAATGCAGATTAAAACCACAATGAGATATCACCTCACACCAGTGAGGATGGCCAACATCCAAAACACAAACAACAACAAATGTTGGCGAGGATGTGGAGAAAAGGGAACCCTCCTACACTGCTGGTGGGACTGCAAATTAGTTCAACCATTGTGGAAAGCAGTATGGAGGTTCCTCATAAAACTAAAAATAGAAATACCATTTGACCCAGGAATCCCACTCCTAGGAATTTACCCTAAGAATGCAGCAGCCCAATTTGAAAAGGACAGATGCACCCCTATGTTTATTGCAGCACTATTTACAATAGCCAAGAAACGGAAGCAACCTAAGTGTCCATCAGTAGATGAATGGATAAAGAAGAAGTGGTACATATACACAATGGAATATTATTCATCCATAAGAAGAAAACAAATCCTACCATTTGCAACAACATGGATGGAGCTAGAGGGTATTTGCTCAGTGAAATAAGCCAAGCCGAAAAAGACAAGTTTCAAATGATTTCACTCATATGTGGAGTATAAGAACAAAGAAAAAATACTGAAGGAACAAAACAGCAGCAGACTCACAGAACCCAAGAACGGACTAATAGTTACCAAAGGGAAAGGGACTGGGGAAAATGGGCAGGAAGGGAGGGATAAGAGGGAAAAAGGGGCATTACGATTAGCAGATGTAATGTTGGGGGGGCACGGGGAGGGCAGTACAACTCAGAGAAGACAAGTAGTGATTCTATAGCATCTCACTACGCTGATGGACAGTGACTGTAATGGGGTTGGTGGGGGGGACCTGATGAAGGGGTAGTTTAATAACCATAATATTGCACATGTAATTGTAGATTAATGATAATAAAATAAATTATATTAAAAAAAAAGAAATTGTGTCCAGATAGTGGCCACGTGTGCGTACATGTCATTCCATGGGAGTTAGCGATGTGGTTAGGCTTCGTGCATTTTAGAGACTAGTGTTTGAACGTGTGAAATTCTGTGTGCTTGGTACAAAAACTTAACTCAGGGTATCTGTGGAAGTTATGGTACTCTGCATGCATTTACTCTGTTACCCACTTTACATCCTCTTTACTGATGTTACTAATACAACTTGTCAAAGTCGTACAGAATCTTTTTTCTTGATTTTGCTTTTTTTCCTATATCCAGTTTCCTGACTTCCTTCCTTTCTTATTTTGATTTGTTTTGATCTTTACACCAGGTAAAATCAAATAGACACAGTTATATCAAATCACACTGTATAATTATCTCTTAGACATGTGTAGGACTTTGCTAACCAAGGAATGAACAGAAAATATGAACAAGCTGTTTACTGAAGGCCACATACTACTAAGAGATTTCAGTAGGATCTTAATATACTTGCATATGGTTTATTAAAAATTTGTCCTTTTAAAATAAATTAGATTAGTCTTTGGCACATTTTTATTTAACCCTTAAAATTCAATTTAACTTTTCTTTTTGACCAGTTTGGCAGGTGTGTCCTGAGATGCGTGAGATAAAAGTCTATGGTTGGATAAACATTTTTTTCTGGTCAGCAAAAGTATGTTAATCTTTATTCCTTGGAATTAATTTCAACATGGAGAGTTTAAAGCTTTAGTGAAGCCAACACTCCGGGTGGTTTCTGCCTCTACTCTGCTAGAGTTGTATATTGTTCTATTTAATTCATAAAAGGAGATTTTCATCTAACAAAGGTTGAGATATTTCAGTGTAGTGATTGTTTGTGTAAGGAAATGAGACATTCATTGGTACTGCAGCTGTGTTTTTTTTAAAAGATACAATGTGAGATAATCACTCTTGAAAAGTGTATTCTGAGAAAATGACCCCAGTTTCTCTGGTATTTTAGGGTCCGTGGGTTTTGTACAGTTGAGGTTCCTGTAACACCATAAGCACTAGTATAAAATAAAATGAGTGCCTTTCCCTGAAATGTGGCAGGAACATGTTCTGTGTGGAGGTGAATATAGCACACGAATAAATGGAAGTGTCCTGTGACTTGATCGGCCATCTTTGTATGTGTCATGTCCTTTTTTGGCAAGTTTGATAAGATAATCTTATAGCCAGAAAAAGAGGAAGTATTTATGCAAAATATGTATGGATTACTAATAATAGGACACAAAAAGTAAAACAAGAAACCAAAGCTGGATATGGTTTATAATCTCTTGATTTCATTAAATATTGTGTGTGGGTATGTGTCATTGGAAGTGAATGTGTAAAATCTTCACAGGGATTGCCTCTGGTGGTGGAATATGGATGATAATAATTTTCTTTATTATTCATTTTATATCCCACATTTCCTTAAAAGAAAGTTATTTTGATTTAAGGGGGAAATAAAGCCTCTATAAGTTTCCAGCCATCTCTTGATCCATTTTTTATTAAATTTGCTTAATTATACCTGTATACATGTAATTCTTTTTAAAGAGAAAACGATCATGGGCACTCAAGGGAGTTGTTAGATTAAACTCTCTGAGGAGTGCTGGTTACACATACGGGGCCGCGGGAGGTCTTTTTAAAAGGAAGTGCGTTTGGGTAGTGGGCCCGAAACTTACAGGAAGGCACAGCAGAAAGAAGCACGAGGCAGGCTCTCCCCAGGGGAAAAGCATGCGGTGCAGGAAACAGGCTGGGAAGCCCGTCACGAACCACCTTCCTCCTCGGCACCTTTCATGCCGCTGACTGAATGCTCCGCTAAACTGATACGACAGGCAAGTCACCGTGTCTTGTCTTAACAGTCCCTGAATGTCACCAGTCTCTGGCTCTCCGTGGCAGAACTCCCGCATTCTCTGCTGATCGCACCTGCCTGTCCTTCGACAGCTGGACCATCCAAATGGCGCCGCCTCCTCTGCTTTATCCTTAACCTACGTGACGGAGTATGACTTTTTTATCCTCGTCTGTTGGTGGAATACCGAGAGGGACCCGAATACTCCCATCTTGCACTTGCCGATATTACTACGAGTCGTACGGAGTCTTAGGTGGGCGGCTGAGAAGGGAGGCAGGTGGGAACTCTGCTCTAGAGTAAGTGCACCTGGATTTTTAAATTTTGAAGTACAACCGAGGCTTCTCTGATCATTGGGCTACAGTTTGATGGAAAGAAATGACAGATGCACAATTCTCTATAAGATTAGATTAATTTCCCTGATTATTTGGCCAAGAATTAAACCCTCACAGAAGTGAGATGCCTGCACAGCCTAGAATCAGGTCTGCCAGTCTCGACAGGGCCCCATGGTGCCCGCAAGCCCTGGTGGGGGGGTCCCCAGAGGGCTACTGGGCTCTTCTCTGCGGCCGCCACACTGGACCTGACCCTGAGCTGTCCCAGCGCCACAGCCTCTTCATCCTCGAGGCCCTCCATGACAGTCTGTTCCCTTAGCAGGAAACACGTGTGGACACCCAAGGCCTTCCCAGTGCTCGGGCTGAAGGTGTGTCACCAGGGCCGGATCCTGAGCAGGGGGCCCCGTGTCCCCAGCACCCGAAAGGCGGCTTCCCAGCTGGTGTCTCCCTGGCGCTGCCCAACTGGCCTTACGTCTGGGGTGGTTCTGAGTCACCAAAGGCCTCCACCAAAATCCATCTCACTGTGGCTTCCTACGCCTCTTGGACAGTGTCAGGCCAGTGACTGATAATCAGGTGGGATGGTCCGAATAAGTTCATACCACAGCTGTGGGCAGGCCCTGAGCAAGGAAACACTGAGTTTTGTTCTGTTACGCCACCATTTGCTCAAACGAACGTTGAGCGAGGACTGAGTCGGCACACTAAAGATGATGGAATGAGATGGCCCCTGCCCTCAGGCTGCACAGGGAAGGAGACCCTGGCAGGCTCGCACGGTGACGTGTGCTTCCGTGAAGTCACGGGTGGTGTGGCAGGGCCAGGGTCTGGGTGGGGAGAGGGCCTGAGAACAGAGCTGGGAGGCGCAGGAAGGAGTGTGGCAGGGGACAGGGCTGGGGAAGCCTCGGTGGGGAGCCAGTCCCCCTGAGCCCTTGGAGGTGCAGTGGGACTCGTGGTGTGACCGCAGGACAGCGGTGGCGCCGCGAGGACCCAGCCACCGGCCAGCGTTCCTTAGCCTGGCACCCCTGCCGTTTGGGGTGCATAGTTATTTTCTGTGGGGGGCTGTCTTGTGCCTCGCCAGGTGCCTGGCAGAATCCCTGGCCTCTACCCACCAGATGCCAGTTGCAAGCAGCCTCTCTCCACACGTAAACCATCTTCAGACGTTGCCAACTGTCCCTGAGTAGGCGGGGCAGAATCACACCAGGTTGGGGGCCTCTGGGCTAGATTTACTCTTATTTCACTGATGAGGAAATCGAAACCTAGTTAGAGTAGATGACGAACCAGCTGGTTAGTGGCAGACTCAAAATAAAACCCAGTCTCTGCTCCTTCCACACCAGAAGGTGCTGCGGGGAACATCTGACCTGTTTTTCCCTCTTCTGGCCTCTCCCTTGGAACCTGGCCGGTGCCGTGTCTGCAGAAGAGGGGTGGCCAGGTCCTGAGCTCAGACTCAGCACTGGCGTGAAGCCCTAGCCCGCACCTGTGGACGTGGCAGCAGAGTCACCCTGGAAAAGCAGGCCCCTTTTAAGTGGTCAGGAAATACTTGGGCGAGTGGTTACTGTCCCTCAGTCGGCTCTCCCCATTCTCAGCCAGAACCCCTGAACAGCTGCTGCTGAGGCTGACCAGCGGCCCCACACGCCAGGCCGCCTGCGTCCGTGTGTCTCTGCAGTGCGGCTCTGCCCCTGCCCTGTGCGCAGTGCCTGTGCGGGTCTGGGCCTCCGTCCGGAGCTGCTTCTCGCGCACTGCCCCCATGGCCTCTCATGGCAGGGATCTGGACACGGTCTCAGCCTAACCTCTGAAGGCCAGTAAGCTAGAATCAGGGTGCCTGGTGCCCCAAACGTGATTAAGGGAGAAGCAAGACTGAGCTGGAGAGCATTGTCTTCAGTCCTGTTAACACATAGGCTGCCCTCTTCCTGCGGAACAGTGGAGGGAAGCAGAATGTCTACTGGGTTCTTCACTATTTCCAAGCAAATAAAAAGCCTTTGAATTCTTCTGATTGTCATGAAATTATTTTCAGTATGGTGTGAACTCATGGGGGTCAGAAAGAGGAGATCGGACCAAATGTAAGGAAAGAGGGGCAAAATACATAGACATTCACTCATACAATGTATATCACTGCAGGTCTGCGATTTGTCAGGCATTGTTCTGAGCGTCAAGGGTACAATCGTGAACAAAGTTCCTGCCTTCATGGGACTTGCATTCTAGTGTGAAGTGGCAGACAATGAATAAAGACGTTCTGTGCAGGAGTGTCCATCA
This sequence comes from Smutsia gigantea, assembly GCA_032199065.1. Taxonomy (NCBI): domain Eukaryota; kingdom Metazoa; phylum Chordata; class Mammalia; order Pholidota; family Manidae; genus Smutsia; species Smutsia gigantea. The sequence goes on along the minus strand of JAVSCE010014413.1, from coordinate 205,717 downwards.
GGAAATGCAGCTGAGTGAGGAGGGTGCTCGGATGGGAGGGTCCGGAAGGAAGGAATGTTAACTCCGCGCCAGTCCCATGTTTGGGCAGCCCCACGTAACCTCAGTGACCCCTTGTGCCGTCTTTGTGTAAGGAACGCTGGGCCTGACCGAACCCCACGCCGCGTGGGCATCGAGCCTTTATTGGAATCGGTAACGTTGGTGTGGAGATTACTGTTTTTGTGTGCTCCAAGTGCAATTTTATTAAGCAAAAATCTGCCTCCTGCAACTGCCATCCAACCTCTGTGGCTGAAACGTGGCCCCCACGTGATTCACTCACTCCTCTCCCTCTGGCACTCGGCAGGACGGGTGGCTCCTGGCCCCATCTGGGCACTGGCTGTAAGCTCGTCAGGCAGCCGCCCCAAGGGGGCGGTATTTTATTTTATCCCATGACACTAACTTCTAATTTCTAGTCACACAGAGTCAAACTAGACCTTGACAGCTGACATGGAATTCAGTAGAGATTTAGAGAGAGAAGAGTATCATTTTCTGTTCCCAGCCAGTGTCCACGTGAGAAGGTTGCCCTGCAAGTGTCCGTGGGCCGCCGCGAGAGCACGGGGGCGGGGACTCGGGCCCGTGGGGAGGCTGCCGCCTGCAGGCTTGGGAGTGGGATGCATTGTGGAGTTTCTGTTCAGGGGGCAGGGATGTCGCTGCCTCCAGACCAAACAGCTGCTTTGCTCACTGCCTGGGAGGCACAGGCTGAGCGGGGGCCACTCCTGGTGGAGGAGGAAGAGCAAAGCCGGAAGTCAGCCCCTAACTGAGAGTCCCTCCAACCGGCGACTTCTCCTGGGGCTGAGGCCTCGCTAAGGTCACAGCCTGGGCCTGCCTGTGGGACACCTCAACACAGCATCTCCACTGAGCGCCGTCCCGTCGCCCTCCTATCTCTCGCTGTCTGGGACCTGGGCAAGGAGGAAAAGTGCAAAACATTCTCCCCCAGTTGCAGGTAGAGGAGAAGCCCACAGCAGCCTGAGCCCGAGCTGCCCCCAGGACAGTGCCACGGGATTTCTTGAGTGACATTATATTGCCAGATACAACTGGGTGTAAGTCTATGCGTGTAAACTTACACATATGTGTGTATATATGTCATACAAATATACAGTCTTATGTGAAGGTATGTAAGATTGTGTAAGATTTCCATTCATGTCCTGATACTGTGCCTTAGCTGCGTTCTCAGGGAGGGATAATATTTTTAATACATAACTTCTTCCCAGATGCACTGGTCTAATTTACCCAAACCTCAATTTAAAAAAAATAGTGGCATATGCTTTAAGAAAACAAAAAAATGTTACCTGAAAGTACTCCTGTTGCAGTGATACATTAAATTCAAAGGACATTGCGTACATGTATGTGCCTAGGATCCAAGCACAGGGACACGCCGGCGGGCTCCACGGTGACCGAACAGGGGCGACTGTGTCGTGGAAATGCCTTTATCTCCTGTTAAATAAGTCTCAGGCAATAATGAATAGACCTGAGCATGTGGATTAGAGGCAGGCGGAGATAGTGTATAGAATTTTCTCTGTGAACCTAAAATCCTAGGATGCCTGATGCCACAAAAGCTGGAATAACTGTAATCCTTTCAGGTGGCCTGGGTTATAGATGATGTTGGGAAAGGAAAATGTAGGGGTGGTGGAGGCAGAGGGCACCTGTCACCCATCCCTCTGCACAGCCCGGCTCCTCGTCCAGCCCACTGCCCTCCCGCCCCTCTTCCTTCACCTGAACGTGGGATTTCCTGAACTTCAAATAGCTGCTGCCTCACGCGTCCAGCACCTGGGCAGTGACACCCCGCTTGTATGTCACTAAGGGGATGAAATGGGGAAATGAGGGGGGCAGGAAGAGAGGCAGCAAAGCCTGAGAGTGGGGCCCCGGGCCCCACGCCTGGCACCGGGAAGCGCCCTGCAGCCCCTCCTCAAGGGCTTCGGCTTTTCTCCACAGCAAGAGATCATAAAACTGTTAACTTCATTAAGAAACATCAACAGACAATCGTCCACACTGTTCACTCTCCCTTACTAGCACAGTGCAGGCTGCCTGCGGGTGGCCCTGCAGGGGATCGGCTAAGGCCAGTGGCGGAAAGCCTGGGCCAGGGGCTCTGACGGCAACTGTAATTTCATTTGCTGGGGTAGAAATTATGGTGACACAATATGCCAGAAAATCATCTACTTGGAAGAGACAGATAACATGTTTTCCCACTTTTGGGTTTTAATTAGCAAAAAACGAAGAGCCATGTTAGCGTCCCAAGGGTCAAGGCCGCTCTGTTCCTGACCAGCTGCTGACTTTGGGATTCACTCACTTCACCCCGTCTCTCACCATCCTCATCTGAACAATGACTTCTGGCACAAATGTCTGTTTTTCTAAATATTTCTTGCAGTAAATGAAAACCAACGGTCTGAGATGATTCACAAACCATTATTAGTGTATGAGGGGATTTGTAAAATACCACGTGTTCTAGATCTGCCCATTCTGGCTTCCTGTTTCTGTGATAAACATGAGAGTGTGAGTTCCTAAACTAAATAAAAGCGTATTTTCTCATTGCAGATAAGTAAGTCCCTGGATGCAGTGCTTGGGAAGTTTTTAAATGCCATAATCAACAGCCATTTCAAGGAAAAGAAAATAGATAATTTGGGAATTCATGCTTTCTCTTCGCTGAATTGTAGGTGAGTGTGTCTGAGACAAAGACTTTGAGATGGATATTGAACTCTCTCCCCTTCAAGGGCTTCTCTCCTTTGCATGATGGAAAATAGGGTTAAACACTATGAGTGCCTCTGTTTTGCTGGGGTGCCATACGGAGGATGGGGTCTCTGCACCTTTGTTCTCACTGTCAGAGACCATCGGACTGAATGTGAGGTGTAGAGGCGGCTCTGACATCTCCTCCTGGTCTCCACTGTGCAAATCCCATAGTACTTCATTCTGTTCTAAAGGTCTTCTAACTTTTAAAATAGTATTTAGTATCCGAATAATAAGCCAAAATGAGACAAAACCATGTGCTAATGGCATAAACTGGAGGAAAATTTGGTGGCAGTGACAGTTTAATCGTTGACAAGTCTGTGTATGAGGAAGCTGGCATTTCAGAGGCTGCCCAAGGGAGTTTTTATATTGCTTTAAGTGGGGCATGGTTTAGGGGCCGTTTGTAGCTGCTCTGCATGATTACGCACACACACATACTCACACACAGTAAGCTTGTTTTGCCTGGCCACAGATGGGTGGGTAAATACATCTGACAACACACTAACTGCCCTCCAAGCTACAAGAGGCATGAGCCTGCGAATTGCTCTTAATCTGCAACATGCCACTGTTGTTTGTAAGCAGAACGGAGAGGCATAGAGGAATTGGTTGGTCTTACGAGGGAATCATGCGCTTCCCACCCTGAGTCCAGTTTTCAAAGGGTGGTTTTATCATCTACTTTGAAGAATGGTGATTTCCAGAACATCAGAATACACCTCTGTTCACAATTCTGAATTTAAAAGTCCCCCAGGCGAGCACTGGCCACTGACCCTAATCTAATGCCAGTGGGACTGCCTGTTCACGTCTGTTCACTGAGACGTTAAGGCAGATCGTTCTCTCCAAATCTAAGGGTGTGTACATTTGGTTTATTGACGTGTCATATGGTAATTTTAAACGCAAGCACCTTTCGTTTCCTTCTCGTTTATTTACATGGACGTTTTCCTTTCCCGTCTTTTCCCAGAGGTGGCCTTGGCCGCTCCTCTGCCCATTTTAATGTGTTGTGGGTGCACTCAGGGGCATGGCGTCCCTCCTACCAACAATTCCATCTGTTCAACCATTTCACGTACTTTGTTTCACACTTAGCCCTGTGACATAGGTGCCCATATGATCTCCTCTTCTTAAGATGAGGAAACTAGGACTCAGAGGTTAAATAACCTGCCTGGGGTAAAGTTGGAGGTGAGAATCCACACAGCCTGGCTTCAGACTCTGGGAGCTTGATTATATGCTCACTGTCTCTCATGTAATGAGATCATCAGGTAACTCTAAAACACATTTTTTGTCATTGAAAATCTCATGTCATTCTGGAACACACCTGTAGTGGCAGGTCCTGCTGAGGTCCTGAACGGCCTTGCTATGAATGCAGATCCCCTCTGTTCGGTGTTCCTGTTCTCCTGAAAAATGACTGCCGGAATCAACTTCCTGACTTATGTTCAAATATCATAATTCCCATTCCTTAGTGGTTTGTTCAGAAATTAATGTTTTAAAAATCCAGTTATCCTCTTACATGGTTTGTTGAACTCAAGTGTGTAAGTTAGTTGGCGTCCCCGAGCCTCGGGTTCCCCACCTGAAAAGTTAGGTCTCATTTGTTGTGAAGAGTAGAAAAACATGTCTGGAAAACAAAGCCCACCCCCTGGACGTGGCCAGTGCCCAGGGAACAGGAGCCGGTGGCACCGACTGGCCCACTGGTCTGGGAGCCAGCACTGGCCACCCCACTGGCTGTGGAACAGGACCTGCCCCGTGTCCCTAAGGCATCCTGGCCCAGGCGCCCTCAGAGGGCAGCGGCTCCTCCTCGTGACCTTCCCTCACGTGGGAATGGTCTGCTTTCTCTAGGTTGAGCCTCTGGGCCCTCACTTCTGCACACACTGGGGTTCTGCCTAGAGCCCTCCCGGTTCCCACATATGCACACACTCTCCAGGGCCTGGCGATACCCCGGTCATCTTTTAAGATCCGTCACAGCTCCTACTGTTGCAGGGGGTCTCTGCTAAGTTCCTCCTGGGAGCACCTGTCAGTCCTGTCTCTGAGGTCACATCACGCTGTGGGACATTTCTAGGAGAGCAGCTCCACGGTGGATGACAGGGAAGCAACATCACCCGATGTCTCACAGCCTTGTGCCACCTGTCTTCTCCCTAAAATTTCCATCAAGGACAAATCCCAGGTCTTTCTTTCATCTTTGAATCTGCTGGACTAGCTCACAGTAGTCTCCTTTTTTGGTTCTGAGTGAAGTATAGAGGACTGTGCTCTGAGATGTGCCAGAGCGCTTCCAGTGTGGTGGAGGCATGACCCTGTGTCCGGCCACCTCAGGCAAAGGGGGGCTTTTTGCTCCTTTAACAGAAAGGGGATCCTGCAGACAGGCTCTGTGCCAAGTGCCAAAGCAGGGGCTCCATGAACATCATCTTACTTAATTTTCATAATAACCTCTCAAACTGGCTATTATTTCCATCCTTATTCAGATACGAAAACTATGATTCCAAGAGTTGAGGTGACTGGCCAAAGTCATATTTCTGGGAAATGGCAGAATGAGAGTGTTCTGTCCCCACCGCAGTCACCTACCACCCTAAGAGCTCTCCAGTGTGACCCTCTGAGAAGCATAGGAATGTGAGAGAACACTAGACCTTTCCATTTAAAATATTTCCTGAGTAAACAATTAATAAGTGTAAAGACCTTTTTGTCCTTGGCAAATAAGTTGATGTCTAGCTTGATGCTTGAATTAGCACTATTTCTGTTCAGTAAGGGTTTAAAGACCAGCACCTTGTGGTCCTGAGGCCCATTTATGCGACCCCATTTACTGATACGAGCGTAGCCCTGGAAATGATGTTCAAAGCTGTAACTGATAGGATTTTAAGGCTGAATGTTATGTAGAATCACCATTAAATGTGCGGGCTTTTCAAAGCAAGGATTTCTCTCTCTCATCCCGTTTTCCCCTTATGAAAATGAATACTTATGAAATAAATATTTATAACTAATTACAAAAGGCTTATTTTGGATAAAAATAAAAATTTCCGTAGATGGAGTGACACCATTAGCACTTAAGATCTTGAATGCATAAATGTGCTCTCAATTTTTTTTTAAATCACACTATTCAGATCCCATGTATGAGAAGGATAATTGATATAAATAAAACACAACATCTTCCTAAAGCAATCATCCCACTTCATTTTGATTGCAACAATCAGTGTCCGTAGAGGAGACCTTCCTGCTGTGAAGAATCCTAGTGGTGCTTGGGCCACATTGAGATCTGTGGTCTCTGTTCACTCCTTCGTCCTCCAGTCGTATCACACACCTCTTATGCCCCCTGGCCCCGTGCAAGGCCCTTGGGAACCTGAGCCAATAAGGCTTAATTACTCTAAGTAACATCCTGGTTAGATTTGCCGCAGGAAAGGTATTTCAGATTGATTACCCCGTCTTAGATCAGGTTCCTACAATGAAATACTGGAGACAGTAGCTTATAAAGGATGGAAGTTTACTTCTGACAGCCCTGCAGGCTGGGAATCCGAGATCAAGGCGGTGGCGTGCCGTGCCCTGCCGAGGGCCCGCTTCCCAGCTCAGGCTTACACCCAGTTGTATCTGGCTCCACCCCACGACCTGGTCCCCTCCCACAGGGTGCCCTCTTCACACTGTCACACTGGGCACTGGGCTTTCACACCTGAATCTGGGGGCACACAAACATTTAGGCATTAGCAGCCCCGTAATTTTACAGTCGAGGACGTCGAGGCCCAGAAAGGTTCATTACTGTTCCCAGATGAGGAGCCGGGCAACAGCTAGGACCGAGTCTCCTGCCGCCCAGCTCCGCTCCACCGTACAGCAAACTAGCCAACGTTCCTCTATGCTTCATCTTATTCTCCCCCAAGAGAAGTTTCTGCCTGTAAGGAGAGAACACTAAGGCAGTAAGACTGATTTTGGTTTTATTTATAATACAAAGGGGTAGACCTACTATTCCTCCAGTGCTGACCGAGAATCAGCTGAACAGGGGCTCTGCTAGGTGCCGGGCGTGTGGTGGAGCTCAGCTGGAAGCGCCTTCTCGGCTCTCACCCTGCTGGCTCTGTGCATGTGTGTGAGACCCCAGCATAAAGGCCCTAAGCAGCCCCGTGGTGGGAGCAGCAGTCAGTCCAGGGGATGACAGGCACGTGCGGTGCTAAAGCCAGCAACCCTACCGCGATGCTTAGGTCCCGGCCAGTCACACCTTCAGTCTCCATTACTTCAGCGTACCTATCGATGCTCCAATCACTGCCCTTCTCTATGCAGAGAAAAATCTCCCCACTCGACTCAGCCACTGCTTCTCTGACCACGGGAGCTGGCGGCCAGTTTCCTCAGCCGGGAGTGGGACCCGCCAGCCTCTGAGGCCGCACGCTGGCCCTCCCGCTCATTTGCTCCAACCTCCGTGTGGGCGTGTCTTGTGCTCGTTGCAGGAGCTCTTGGTCCAGATGTCCCTCGCTGCCTATTGACTCCTGCACTCACGCCCCTCACGCCCGCTTAGGTCCTGTGGCCCATTGCCTTCCGAGGCCCTTCAACTCCCGGGCATGGCTCTCCTCCCATCACATCTACCGGCCAATCGCTGAGCCACGGATGAACCCACTCACCTGACTTCCCTGTACTTTCATCTAGTTTTCTGAGCTTTGTGGAAGAAAACCATCCAGCTCAGAGCACTAGACTCATGATCCGCATTTCAGAAGGGCTCACAACACTCCATGGCCACCGTGCTATTTCCAGTCTGCTCGCTGTCCTGCTCTGCACCGCGAATAGGCCAGTATTTCCCCGCTTGCATCAAACTTGTCTCCAGCTCCTCATTCTGAGCTGGCAGTCTTGCTTCTTACTTGGTAGAGACAACAGAAGCCATCAGAGCCCCTTCCCATTCCCAGATATACAAATACACCTTTACCTACCGGCTGCATCTCCTTCTTCCCTCCTGTCCCCGGAGAGGCAGTCCCCCCCCGCGCCCCCGTATACTCTGTATCTGGTCCCCTTTGGTCCTCTTTAGGACTGAGTCACCTTTCCCATGTTATCAGTCTCTCTGCTTCAGTGGACCACACTACTCAGCATGTAACTATTTCCCAGAATCTCCTGTATTTGAAGCAGTCCCTTGATTTCATGCTGCCTTCCAGTTGGCAGCCCAACTTCTGCTCCCACAAATCCAACTCTTTCAACTAAAATATTATGTTACCACAGTCTGACCACTTCCTCACCTCGCATTCTGTTCCTGCCCCTCGTCATTCCGCAAAGGAGAGTTTTAGTAAGGTCACGATTATCTCCATCTTCTAACACTAATGTACGCCTTTCCACTCTCGTCTTACTCAGCTGGTCACTAGCTTTCGTCTCAAAGACCACCCTTCCTTCCCCAAAACTCTGCTGTTTTAGCTTTCATGGGAAAAACAGGGCTTCCTCCTGCCCCTGCCCCTCCATCGGGGTATGCTTCTGCACATGCTCTCCTCTCGTTGGGGCTGCAGAAAAATCTCTTAGTGTCTACAGTTCCCACCTATGCATCTCCATCCCAGCCCTTTCTGCAGGGCTTCCGGTCAGTGTGACATTGCTGACCAGTGGTCCCGGAGAACTCTTGGAGTCACCACGCTCCCACACACACGCCTCACCCCTCACGGCGCTCCCTCTGCGTGCTGCTGCACCCCGCCTCTGCATGCAGTGAGTGGACCCCTGCTTATTCCAGGGCTGGGCTTTCTCTTTCTGCCCTGTGCCCACCCCTGCTCCTGTGACTGCTCCCTGTCAGGCCTGCCTCTGAGTTGTACTTCGGAGGCGTGCACTTCTCATCCCACCCTCATCATTTAGTCCAGAATCACCAAGCGGCCCTCAGACTGGCTTCACCTTATTCCCCCTTTCCCATCTCATCCATCCTGCACACTGTACCCATGTGCTTTTTAAAAATGAAAGTGATTTACTTATGTTACTGTTGTGCTTAAATACCTTAAACCCTCCTGCTGCTCTTCAAGCAAATTCCAGAATCCCTAACAGGGCCCAGGGAGCCCTGACATTGTCCATGCCATGACCCCCAACCCTCACAGAGCGTGCCAGCCTTGTGACCCTTCAACGCCTCATCCCCCCAGGGACCTCCTAACAGCTCTTCCCCTTGCCTAAAAGGTATCGTCATTCTTCACACATCCTTTCCAGTGGCACTTCTCAGAGAGGATGGTCTTTCCTCAGACCCCATTCCAAGTGTGGACACAGTTGATCACCCTGTGATGCCCAGAGAAGTTTTCGGAGCTTTCCTGCAGTCATGACAGTAACAGACAGCTCAGAATTGAAGATCTGTTAGCGTGATTCCCCTGCACCACGGCCTCCCTTCCGAAGGGCGTGCATGCTGGGCACCGTGTTGGAGAACCTGCTTCCCCTCCCTACAGTCAGTGCCCTGGACCTGCGCCCACGTTGACACCCTGTCTCCCTGGATCAAGTCCCCAGGCCCTTCCTCATCCCAGTCAGTTATTCATCATTTTCCAGACCCACCGCCATGAAAAGAGTGTTTTTCTCTCTTATGTAGAATGGCTTAGTTTCTCATCCATTCGCCACTATCTTCCAGACTAGCCTGTGTGCCCAGCGGACCCAGTAAAGGTCATTCCAAAAAGAGCAGTCACCTTCAAAGATGGCCAGGAAGTCCATAGCCTCCCTTGGAAGATGGGAAAGGCTGCAGTTTCAAAAGTAACATCAGTTTTAAAACCAAGCTACGTGTTCTCTTAGAGACAAATATGAGTAGGCAAGATAAACATTTAACTGTGGTTGGTGGGATTATAAATGATTAGAAAATATTTTTTCTTTTCTTTTTTATTGCTCTACTCATTTACCAAAGATGCAAAGCCTGAAACAAATAAAACAAGTGGGGCTTGTGTTAATACTTTGTGTGTTATTGCTACGATAGGGGTGGGCAACACGAACCACAGGGTCGATGTGCGACTTAGGCTCTCTCTGCTCAGTATGTGTGTCGGCAGGCATGACACAGAATCGTGTCTTCTCTGGGAGGACGTGTCTTTACACATATGACGAAAAGGAGTGCCGACATTCTCCAAAGGGGCTGCTCGTCTCTGATGAGCAGAGGAGCCCGTGCCTCTCTGTCTCATTTCTTACGAGCCCTGATGTTGACGTTGTACCAGGAGTCATTCCAAGTACCTGACCTGGCCAGCGCACACTGGCGCCTTCAGGAGAGGGGAACCAGCTCCCCGGTATTGATGCATGCTGATGCCCACAGATGCCCACGTGCACCCCCACAGCTCCTGGGCTGCCTCCTTCCCTCTTCATTGTCACCTGTGTTCAGAGCTTTCTGCACTGTTTCCGTCTCGCGTCACCGTGGGCCTGGAACAGTGCAGGGGTCTGCGAGGAACTGAGTGGAACCGTGTGGGGCAGGAGCTGGGCGGCAGGGCGGGCTGACCCAACGAGCCCCATGGCGCCCCACATGGGAGCCTCTGCGGGGTCAGACGGGTGGTCCCGCTGAGGAGCATCTACCACCGCAGATGCCCAGAAGGGGCCGGTGTGCCTGATGCCTTTACATGATGGCTCATTTCATATAAAATATGATTAACCACCAGATGGACCTTTTCATTCTTCCAGCTGTGTAATTCATTTACGCATATAGGGTGAAATTTCCAACATTGGTGTTCACTTGTCTTGGTTTATTCAAACTGTTCCTCAGTAGTGTGCATTTCTTCATTTTCTTTTTCTCTTATCCCCTAATTTTGCTGTGTTCTCTTGAACTTCACATGCTTCCCTTTTCTCTTTTCCCCTAAATCATCTGATATCCTTTCCAAAGTGTTTCTTAATCTCTATTTGTCCATAATAATTCATCCACCTATAGCCTTGCCTTATTCCTCCTAACGTGCTGCATTTTCCCCCCTTCATTCTTACCATGGCTGCCGTCAGCAGTCAATGTGCTGAGCGCCTGCGGCATGCCTGGCACTCTGTGTGCCTCCTCAGCTCTCCATCCCGTCTCCTACCAGCAGACACACAAGCTGTCTGATAGGCAGCCGCTGTCCACCCTGCCCCCGTCACCTGGCCACCAGCGACTGAACGGCTCATCCCTTCCCGGGGACACAGCACGGAGGAGGGGAGAGGCTCTGCTCTGTCCCTCCCGTACCCCATCACCGAATGTGCTCTTAGGGTGCATCAGACATCACCCCATGGGCGTCACAACGTAGGCTGTGCTGATGTTTTCCAAGTCCCTGAACACAGGTAAAGAATCTGACAAAAACATGCCTGATATCCCAACAACAAATACTTTCCAAGTTTGGGGCTCACTGAACAGGTGATTTTTTCCCCCTAAATGTTCTGCTTAAACCAACCTAATCTAATTATCTGTCTACACTCAAATCAGTTAATTATATCTTTTTTTCCATGTATCTATCCATAGCCATATTTTCTTTATCTACATCCGTATCTCCCTATCTAGGTTATAGGCCATTTACCTTTCTTTCCTACCTCTAGTAAAATATGTGCTTTTAGAAGACCCTTAATTAAGACTTGTTGGATTAGAATAACTCATCTCATTTTAGAATAAGCCACACAGAAGAGACCAAGAAACCGTAATGTCTGTGTACTGTGTATGCAGACCAAGAAAATGAATTCTTTAAAGAGCAAGGTGTCAGGAATCTGCCTGTTTCTTGGGCCTCCCAGGTCCACTTGATCTTCAGAAACGTCCTTCCTGTTCTCTCTAGCTAAGAAAGAAGATATCCTGTCAGTGAAGATGCCCTCACGGCTCCTAGGTGCGCCCCTGGGTTTACAGGATGTGGGATCGTCCCGGAGGGTAAGCAGACGCGCTTACTGCCCTTCCCTGCGAGCTTCCCTACAGCCTGCCACTCGGCTCAGGACTTCCGCTCTGCTGATGGAATCCGGGCCATAAAAACACTCACGACCCATCAGAGAGTTCTGCCTGGTTTTACATCGGTTTGAGCTCATGCATTCTGTGAGCATCCTGATGTCTCCGCTCTCTTGGAATCTTTTCTTCACCTTGTCCTGCTCAGGACAGATTTTGTTTTGGAAAAACGTTTGCTTCTCGTGTGCACTGTTTGATTGTCAGTGGAAGGTGGCTTTAGAGATACTGAGAGTCATCCCATTCCTGCCTGGACTCCTGGGCACATTCCTGGAGCTTCACAGGTGATCCCAAAACTGGGACCAGGAGGGGGCATCTCAGAGGCGAAGTGACAGAAGGCAAAGTGGACTCACAGGGAGGCCCAGTTTCTGCTCCAGCACCAGGAATTCCTGGCGGGACTTGGAGCCGGTCATGTCACCTCGTGGAGCTAGTTTCCTCATCAGTAAAACACGGTGTTTACTAAATGATAGTCATGCATCCTGCAGTTCTCACATTGCGTACTTAGACTTACAGGAATCCATTTTAAGGGAGCAACCCAGCTATAACCAAAAACTTGTGTACAAAGGTTTATCACTTAAAATGAGCCACCTAGAAAAGACTATATGTTTAACAGTTAGGGATAGCTAAATAAAGTCTGACACATCCAAATAGAATTGTATGCAACTATTAAAAAATACTTTCAAAGAATACATAATACCAGTGTGCCTATTTTACATAGCTTTTATGAAGCAAAAGAAAGTAATAGTCAAAAATTTCCAGGATTTTTAATATATAACTTTTTAAATACATCAGAATGTCAATATTGGCTATCTCATAGTTGAAGTATACATACATTTAATGTTATTTCATAAATCTTTGTATTTTTAAACTTCTCTACACTAGACATGTGATATTACCTTTTCATGAGAAAACTGACAAGAGAAAGTATACCTTTTTATTAAGTTTAAAGACCAAGTATGTTTTCACTAGGGAAAAATCCAGAATATAGCTGTATAATTCTAAATTTTAAAGAGATGGAAAATACAAACATAAATTTGGGAATAGCTTCCATAACTGAAGAGGGCAAAATGATTCAGGGTGAACAATAAGTCATGTGTAGGATATGTAGTCATCGATTTCACAGTGTTATTTAAAAACATTATTTATAGCACTGATAATACAATTCAAAAGAGAAGAGCATGTTTTGAAAATATCTTAAGAATAAAATAGAACATCTTGATACTGAGTTACACAAATTGAGATGGCTTGCAACAGCCTTGTTCTTTCCTAAGAAATTTCCGTGAGTAGAATAGATTCGAATCTGATTAATATTTTTCAGGTCAGCGGCTCAAAGCAGCCCAAGAAACTCTGTGCTTACAAAAATTGTTCAGCAGATCAATCTTTCTTTGTTGTTGCTGTTAACAGGTTTTCCTACTTGATTTAAAGCAGTGCCTAACAATAAAGCACTCTGTGATGACATAAATAACAATTTTAAAATGTGACCTAAAAAAACCATTTGCAGAGGTCGTCTTGTTCTAATTTCTTCGCCCTTAGCAGCCCGTTTCTGTGTAGCCTTGCCGCTGACTTCAAGCTCGTGACCTCTGAGGCCGCGTTGCTGCCGTAGGTCCGGGGAATCAGGCGCCCTCACGCCTGGAGAGGGAGCAGTGCGGCCAGGGATCCGCCAGCTTCCCCCGGCCTGTGGGCGCGGGCTCGGCAAGCTGGGCTCCTGGGCTGCATTCAGGGGCGTCATGCCTCAAGAATTTCTGCCCCTAGGTGGTTGTGTTTCGGGCTGAGTTCGTTCTCCTCATTCCTCGCCCCATCACAACAAAGAATTGAAAAGCAGAGACCCAACCGCGAGGCAGAACGAAAGTTTTACTCATTCATTGTATTCTGGGTAGGAGGCACCTCTTTGACTGACAAGGTGGGGTCACTTGATTGACAGGGCCTCTAGCTAGCCAGCCCTCAGTGCGCATGTCCAGGCTGAGCGGCGATCCGGGCGGTCCTTGGTTGCGTAGGCGGGAATCTGGTCGGTGGGGGAGGGGGTGGGGGAGGTTCTCTCCCCGCAAATCCTTTGTCGTCTCCCCGCGGGACCCCCGCCTGGGCGGGGTTTGGGCGGCTTCCTCCTCGAGTCCGTCCCCGTTCCGGCCGCTCATGTCGGCCTTTCTACCTCACACCCCTAACGGCCGGAGTCCCCGTATGACGTCAAGTGGGTCACACCCGCATGGACGTGTCACGGATTTCGTCCCCACCGAGCAAGATGTTGATCTTAACATTTTCAAAAGGGGATTTAAAACTTCGTGGAACCCGGTGTGTGACATCCTCTCCCGTACGGCTTGAGGGAGAAGCAACAAGTCGCCTCGGCGTCTGACAAGCGATGTTTGCCGATCACGTTAAACGCTCGGGTCGCAGTCGGTGTCAGATGAGCGATAGGCTCTCCCATTTGCAAAATGAAGAACAGTTAGATGTGAAACCGATCTGCAGGAGAAGAACAGACACGAGGCGCCCCCGGACGGGGTGTCGGGCCCTCGGCCGCGGCTGACGCGCGTCCGCGATGCCCCCGTGGACGGGCCCGTGCCCTTGCCGGCTCTGCCTCGCTTCGCGCCGTTGTCGTCCTAAGGCGCAACACGCAGGACGGCTCGGAATTGCAGCGCTGCCAAAGCTGTTTTAGTAATCTCTACTGACTGTTCTGGGTTTTTTTTTTTAATGATAGAAAAATCTTGCGATGCAGAACATTCATGTTACTCTTTCAGGCAACTTCCTGCAATGAAAGTTTTTTTCTCTGCCACGGTTTTTTGTTTTTTTGTTTTTAACCCCTAGCTGCTTCTTTGCACTGAGTCTTCAAAGTGAATTTTCCTATGCTATTGGCTTTGGTGTCAGATAATTTCCTGAGTCAGATGACTGTGGAGAAACGCAGCTAAAAGCCTGGGTTGGTGAGCAGTTTATAGTCCTTGTTACAGATCAAAGTGACCTTTCAAAGGCTACTATTAATCAAACATTGGTAAATTGTTTAAAATGTGATCTGTGTATGTGATTTCTATTCTGAAGCTCTTTCTGATGAAAATTCTTTTTATACCCCATTTTAATTTGGAAAAAATTCACTAGTAAATAACATATAGACCACTTCTTGAAAATGCAGTGTAAATATCAAAATGAACTGGTTTACTAAAGTGTTTTTCTTTTATATTTAAAACTTTTTCAACCCTCTTCGCACAGTCCGCCCGCGCACCGGGAGTGTGTGATTTGGTCATTCCCCCCCGGTCGGTGTGGGGGGAGCAGGCCACCCTGGCTGTTTGCCTGAAATGGCCCCTGTATTTATTCATGACCCAAACATTATGGAGCATCTGACTGACAATGTGTATCTGTGTATCTGGTTGAAAATGACAGTTTTATCAACAAGGGGGAGTTAGGTGTTAGTGAACTTAAACTTTGTTTCTCTTGTTCCAAATCATAAACATTTTCACTAAATGATACTAGCAATAATTTATAGAGCACTTAACTCTGTTTCAAGCTCAGTGCTCTCCTTGGACAATCTCATGTAATCCTTCCCATAACTCTTTAAAGTGGGAATTTTATTAAAGAGTAACAGGTTTAGAGAGGTTAAGTAACTAGTATGGGGAGAGCCGGGTTTCAAACCCACGTTTGGGTAGCGCCAGGTGCTCGCCTCGCCTGTCCGCCCCCACCCCCATGCAGCTTGCAACATTAAGGAAGCGCCTGCAAAGCCCTTATGCGTTTAACCACAGCAGGGAGGCTGTTCCTGGAGCTGCTGAGGGTCCCCCACTGTGCTGAGGTGAAGCATTCACCCCCTGCTTTATGGAGAAATAGCCACTGAGCCTACCTTACCAAAACCTTTGCTGACTGCTTGGTGTAACCACAGCGTTCCTCTTCCTCAGAGAGCCCATGTCTAACGGGACGGGATGGGTATGTAAACAGGTTATGAGGAGTGTGGGGATTAAACAAGGCTGTAGAAGCAGCAGGGTGGCCGTGCAAGGCCAGGGCAAGGCGGCCGCTGGCTAGGACGGGGACCTGCCGCGACGGGGCCGCGTGGGGGATGGGCAGTAGGGACGTGCAGTGAAGCCCAGTCCCCGGCTCCTGGGAATAAAGGGAAGGTGGCTCCGGGAGTCTTCATTACACGGCTCTGGGCCGGGGTCCCAGGGTGCTTCACAGCGATGCCGTCCCGACTCCAGGGCCTCCCCTCTTCGCACGGTTTGGGGCGTCTAGCCGGCTGTGTCACAGACCCAAGTCCACCAGGCTTTTAAATAGAACCAACGCCCAATCTGTTTAAATAGTGGTTAAAGATAGGGCTTTGAGGAAAAGAAAATGAACAATTTTACCTCCCACCTGTGGACTGCGATTAGACGTGTGCTTAGGAAAGCCCTTTGAGGATAGCCCTTCACACACTGGTGTAGGGTTTCTGGAGACATTTAACTTTTTTTTACAGCTTTAAAAGAACTGTGAGATTATTGCTGCATTTCTATTGAGTTAGTAACTGGCATTTAAAAATAAGTGTTTGGAAGAACTAGTGAGTAATGACCAGTATTTCAAGAGATTAGTGGCAATTTAAAAATGCATGTGATTATTTCATTAGCGGTGCGAGTGCTTTGGGGGCCTGTTATCCGCACACCTCCGTGGTTCACTTTTCTTTTTTCTTTCTTGTTCATGAGGTTGAGTCAGCAGCAGAAACACATTCAAATTCGACTTGTCATACAGAAAAAAAATGTGACTTTGCCAGGGTGGGCGGAGGCAAAAAGCAACTTTTGTCGGCCTTTTGTGTTTCGGCAGCTGGAATCATCGCTGCCATGGCGACGGGCCACATGAGGAGGTGTATCCGATCGCTGCGGAGCGCGGGGGGCGGGGGCGCGGCGCCGGGCGGGAGCGGGGGCCACTCCGGTGTCTCCTCTGCGCGGATGTGTGAGGCCAGATGCTGTAGCTTTCGGCATATGTGGGACCTTAGAGGAAGAATTAGGGGCGTGTTGGTGCGTTTAGCAGTAAAACCAGGTAAGGTAAGGCGGAACCTGCGGACCTGAGCACGGGGCTCTTCCGCGGGGGCCACGGCTTGCTGGGTGTGGGGCCCAGGACAAATTGCTCCTGTTCCCTGACAACTCCCTCATCTCCAGTTTCATCCTTTATTAATCTGAAAGTCTAAAATGTGTGAATTTTTATAGTTTTGTGGTTGTGTGTGTGTGTGTGTGTGTGTGTATGTGTGTGTGCAACTCAAAGAAAGAAAACTGGAAAGTTATAGAATCCAACAATTAGGGTCTTCAGATCAGTGTAAACCTGACCAATGGTCTCCTTGTTTTGATCTTTGAAAATGGTCCGCTTTTCCTAAAGAACACCTTATTGCTGGCATTGGTCCAAAGCTGCTTGTTTCTTGTACTAAATTAAGCAGTAGGAAGAGTTCTCTGGCGTCTTATTTAGTGTATTTACCGTTTCTGGGCTGTTTTACCTCTTTCATCATATCGCTGCCAGCCGCAGCCAACATGAATAGTTCTATCTGTGATTTTTACACATTATTTATTCCTGTTAGTGTTCTGTTCATTCAGACATTTAGTCCTATGTGTCTTAGAAGATTTAAAAGTAGAAGTAAGTACAATACTGGTTGGTATAAAATGAACTCTCACTTGGAGGCTGGTGAGAGCCGAATGTAAACAGTCCTAAGTGGCTGGTGAGGCGCCCGCTCCCAGAGCTCAGGCTGCCTCCTGGTTGTTTACTTGGCACCCCAGCTGCTTGCCTCAAAAGGGGAGCTTTGAAATGTTCAGAGCAAAGGAGGAAAAAGATTTCTTTATCAGTATCTTTGATTCCTTGTTTGTGGTTTCTGCTGATATTCAGTGTTTGGCTTTCTCCTAAGATATTAGAATTTGCCCTATTTTTTTTTTTTAGCTAAGGGCTGGCTATGCAACTTCTCTTAGAACAAAGCTGTCTTGGCAACTTTGCAAATAAACCTAACCAGGAGAAAAGCCCCACTATTACTCGGGTGGACTCACTGTCCACTGGAGTGTTTCCACATAGGATGCAGGGAAGTCTTCCAGAAATACTTTCTTAGTCTGCTCAAATCAGTTATTGGCCACTAACTGGCCCTGATGGGAATAAAGGCCAATAAATTATCCCAACTTTGGTCACATACCCCTTTCTTCAAAAAGGGAAACTTAGATTTCATCAGGTCCTTATATGCTCTGTGATTTTCATGGCTATCCCCTTTCTTGGTCTAGTTTTCATACATCCACGCCATCTTCTTATGTGATCAAGGAGTTATAATCATTATTCAAAAAGATTGTTTGCCATGAGTGCAAATAAAGGAACTATTTCCATAGTACCAAATATCAAAAACATTTATAACAGTACTGAACATTTGTAAAATGCCCATACTTGTACCCGAATTCATTCTCTCCTTTTCTCCTTTGTTGTTTTGAATATGGAACAGGCTGTCAGCATGTCCTCTGAAACACGAAGCATTTTCACAAGAATAAGTTGTTACTCAAGAATAGGAAGTTCCCAAGAACTGGTGAAAGATGGTACCTGGTGAAATAGTTTAAGGTGTAAAATTCCCAAAACTGACAAAATCTGAGGTGGGATGTGATTTGTTTTATTTAAAGGAAAAATAAAAGAGTGAGGGAAAGAGGGAGAGAGAACACAAGAAGTGAAGGACAGATAAAGATAAGATGGTCTCGGTGCCAAGCTGCTTCTCTCCTGCAAGTGCTGAAATTGGGTTAAATTTGCACATATGAGAGAAGAGAGCTGAAGTAGTGTGAATGAGGTGAAGTTTCCACCAAGATCTAGCATTCCACTCTTCTGCGTTTCAAGCGCACCATGAGGCAGAGATGGTTCCTCTGTATGGTCACAATACAAACACATTCCTGTAGTTGAGCGTTTCAGCCCTTGCTGCCCTGGCCCTAAGTGTCAGCTGCTGAGACATAGAGCCAGGAGTGTGTTGGACCCACACACACCAACACTCATGTGATCTTATCCTCTGACCCTGGGCCATAGGTATGGTCCATTCTGGGGTTATCGTAACGGGGGGGTCTATAAGGTGCAGGCCCCTTTTCAATTTTATTTTTAATAGGAATTGTATATGTTTAAGAGTCCAGTGTGGTGACTTGATATACATATATATGTAGTGGAGTGGTCACCACAGCCAAGCTAATTATTCCCCTCACAGCGTCGCCAATCTTGTGTATGTAGTGAGACATCTGACATCTGAGCCAATTTCCTCTATGGAACATTCGGTGTTATTAACTGGCGTCACCGTATCACGCATAGATCTCTAGGCTTATCCATTTTACGTCGCTGCAACTTTGCGCCTCTTGAGCAGCAGCTCCTCGTTGCCTCCACCTCCCCACCCCTAACCACCATTCCACTCTGTGTTTCTATGTATTTGACTTTCTTAGATTCTGTCTGTAAGTGAGATCATGCAGCATTTGTCTGTCAGTGTCTGGCTTATTGCACTCAGCACCATGTCCTCCCAGGTCACCCATGTGGCAAATAGCAGGACCTCCTTCCCTCTAAGCCGAGTGATATTCCATTGTACGTATGCAGCGCAGCTCCTCCATCTGTCCCTACATGGACCAGTGCTGAGGTTGTGTCCACATCGTGGTTGTTGTGGAGGCGCTGCAGTGCCCAGGGCCACAGGCATCTCCTCCAGGCGCCGACTGAGTTCCCTTGGTGCATCTACTCAGTAATTGCTGGCTCATGTGGCAGTTCCATTTTTAGTTTTTTGAGAAGCCTCCACACTGTCCCCTTGTGGCTGTATGGAAGCTCCTTGTATAGCTGTTTTGGCACTTAACATTTCTAAGATGCAAAATCACTTTTCATGTACTTGCTTTAAATTATAAGTTTTGGCACAGTGTTTTAATTCGACCATATTTTTGTCAGCCTTGGTTTAAATCATGCTTTATTGTTAATTTTGAAAGATTGGTAGTGTTTCTTAATATTTTAGCCTTAATTCCTGGAATTCCCTAGCCTCCCTCTCAGGCAAATAGCTAATTATCTGCAAACATTCACCTCTATTAAACAGACAGGTGTTCAACAGGGTCAGAATGAAGAAGACTCATACTGCCTGCTGTATAGCCTCTTCAATAAAATAATGATCATTTTGAACCCTAAGACAATATTTCTAAAATAGATGAAGATCAAACAATTAATGATGACTCAATATCAGCTAAATATTCCATTTGTAGGAGTTGCTATTTTTAAACCTATGCCTTCACTGAAGTGGATTTTATTATTGACAGCCATGTAATTTTTTTGTTTGAACAGATTTGGACTCTTTTAAAAATATTCTTTGAATAAAAAAAAATTCTTAAATGTTTTAAATGAAAAACAAGTAATGGTACCATGATCATAATCATGATGATGAGGGCAAAAATGATTAACTCAGAAACAGGCTGGACTTCATTGGAGAGCTCTAGGCTCTGTGTGTAGAGAAAGGCCAATGTTTTCTAGAAAAAAAGTAGAAAATGCTCCTGGATGGTATGATATTTATTCCCAAATTTAGTTAAGCCCATTGATAGCATTTACTAGTACCAACAACAGATGTGCTTGTTTTATTCTTATCAGAGCTTATAATTGACTTTGTTCAACAAACAGTAGAGGCTTTCATCAATAATGATTAAACTTACCAAGAATTATACATTATGTGGGCCAATGTCTGATAGGAAAAGAGTAAACTCATCACTAGGAATGAACAATTTGTTATATTACTGATATATGAAAAGGGACAATCAGCTGGGCTCACTTTCATGGTAATATTAGTGTGATATATTTTATAGTGATTTTATAATAATTCTCCACTGCCTGGCATGCGTATCATGAAATGGTCATTATTGACAGCATTTCACTATTTTAATCATGTCTTTAAATTTTAATTTTAAATTATTTTCTAAATAAATATTTTATTCCTGAAACCTCTTTTCTTGGGTTTCCTTGGTGAAAAATTTATACTCAGAAAAATCACTTGCCTCTGCATACCCTCATGTGAAAGAATATATTAGATGGATTAGCAATTCCAATATAAAATATGTATTCTTCAAAGTAGTAGCAGAAAAAATGCAACTTGAAATAGAAAAGCACACCTTCAAAGACAGAAGCCGTAAAGGAATGTTTATGAGAAATGTTACCACTTCTCAAAAATGTTACAAGCAAAATTAAAAGATAAATTGAAAGTAAAATCAATATTTGCAACATATATGAACGAGAAAAGGTGAGTGTCCATAATATATAATGAGATCTGATAAATCACTAAGAGAAAGAATAGCCCACTTAATTTTTAAGACTTTATTTTTTAGAGCAGTTTTAGGTTTACAACAAAAATAAGGGGAACATACAGAGACCCCATATGTTCCCTGCCCCCATACCTGCATAGCCTGTCCATCATCACTATAATTTACAGAAATGGTACATTTTCTACAAGGATGGACCAACACTAACACGTCGTGATCACTTGAAGTCTAAGGTTACACATTGTGGTTCACTCTTGGTGCTGCACATTCTGTGGGCTGGACAAATGTATAATGATGTAAATCCATCATTAAAATGCCATATAGAGTATTTTCACTGCCCTAAGAATCCTTTGTGCTCTGCCTAGTTATCTCTCCCTCCCTCCATCCTCTCCCCTTTCTGGAAATCACTGATTTTTTTATTGTCCCCATAGTTTTGCCTTTGCAGAATATCATATGGTAAGAATAATGGCCACAGAATGTGGCCTTTTCAGACTGGTTCCTTTAAATTATTACTATGTATTCAAGATTCTTCCATGGCATGGCTTAATAGCTCATTTCCTTTTAGTGCTGAATAATATTCCATTGCCTGGAAGTACCACAGCTTACATAGCCTCTCATATACTGGAGGACATCCTGGTTGCTTCCAAGTTTTGGCAATTACAAATAAAGCTACTATAAACATCCATGTGCAGGTTTTTGTGTGGACATAAGTGTTCACCTCCTTTGGGTAAATAGCAAGGAATGTAATTGCTGGATCATATGGTCAGAGTGTGTTTAGTTTTGTAGAAAACCACCAAACTGCCTTGTACAGTGGATGCACCAGTCGCAGTCCTGCCAGCCATGCAGAAGAGCCCCTGTGGCTCCATCCTCACCAGCGTCTGATGTTGTCTGTGCCCGTGACTTCGGCCGTTCTGATGGGTGCAGTGATGTCTCGCTGTTGTGATCTGGATGTCCCTAATAGCACACCTGTGGGCATCCTCTCGCGTGCCTCTTTGCTGTCTGCATATCTTCTTTGCTGAGGTGTCTGTTTATGTCATTGGCCCATATT
This sequence comes from Smutsia gigantea, assembly GCA_032199065.1. Classification (NCBI taxonomy): domain Eukaryota; kingdom Metazoa; phylum Chordata; class Mammalia; order Pholidota; family Manidae; genus Smutsia; species Smutsia gigantea. The sequence continues at coordinate 183,927 of JAVSCE010014413.1, read as the reverse complement.
TTAATCAGGTTGTTTGTCTTCTTGTTGTTGAGTTTTAAGAATTCTTAGTATATTTGGGTCATGGTCCTTCATCAGGTGCTTCTGCAAACATTTCCTCCCAGTCTGTGGCTTCTCCTCCCATTCTCAGCATATCATCTTTCACAGAGCAGAAGCTTTTCATTTTAATTAAGTCCAGCTTATCGATTATTTCTTTCATGGCTGTGCCTTTGGAGTTGTATTCACTAATTATTTTTAAAATACCGAAAATTAAGCAAATATCATTTTAATTTTTAGCAAATATTTGTAAAGAGCAACAGGAGGATGTGGGGGCCATAATACCCACTGTTAGGAAGGGTGTCGTGAATGGGAACCCTCGCTCCGCTGCTGAGAATATAAATTGATACTTTCCGTGGGGGACAGTCCACCTGGCAAGGCACAGCAGAGGCTTTAAAAATTACATACCCTTGGACTCACAATTCTGCTACTAGGAAAACATCTTAACAAAATAAATAGTCAAATATATATACAGGGTTTTTCATTGCCATGGTGTTTATAAACATAAACAAAGGGCAGTCATTCTGAAAAGAGACATATCTCCTGAGAAATGTGACAAACCACACCAGCCTCTGTTTCCTCTCTGATAGTATAAGCTGCAAGAAGTCATTGACATGGCTGCATGCTTATCTAAATGTTCCACCTCTGCCCTTTAGATAGAGCATGAAGGGCAGCACAGTGTAGAGAAAAGGTTTTGGCTGGAGAGTCCAGGTGCCTAGGCCGTGCCATGGGCTGGCGGTGTGATGCAAGGGTGCAAGACATCGGGAAAGAAAGAAAAGCCAAGGAATGCCTTTACCCGTTTATTTGCATCTGTCTTTACAACTGGCGTTGCAAATAAAAAGCCCCATGTCAAGTGGGAGGGAGAGGGTACGTTTTTGCAATTTCACTGAAAGGAAGTGTTGATTGGTGATATCTGGAATGCCTTGACTTTGATAGAAAAACAGTAAAATATTTTGAACAGGATATACTTTCCAATTATTGTTTGAAACTTTTCAAAAGAAGCTCATGCTCGTATAAAGTTGGGCAGAGGATGATTGGTCTTGCACATAAGTGTGTAAGCATTCAGGTGCAGTGGAAAGACGGAGGTGAGGTCTAGGCGGTGTCGTTCAGGAGGACCTTCTGTGGTGCTGAGAATGTCCCAGGTCTGCACCGTCCACTATGGAGTACTCGCCTCCTGTGGCTGGTGAGCTCTCCAGACATGTCCAGTGTGACTGAGGAAACATATTTCTAATTGCATCTAATGCTACATCATTTAAATTTGAGTGGCCACACATGACTAGTACTGTCTCACTGGACAGTATGGCTCTGGAATCAAACACAACAAATGTGGTCCTTTATTTAAAATGGGATTCATTTCAAGCATCTCTGATGAATTAGGGTGTATAGGACAAGAAGGCGAATATTTTTATGAAATTTCCCTTCCATTCAAAGAAATCCCTATCAGGGGGACCCTTTGATGCTGGCAACCGTAAGTCCAGGATGTCTGGAGAAGTCTTGATTTCCAGGATTCCAAAGCCTTGCTCACATAAGAAGTCTAATGTTCATTCACCTTCTCATTTACTTAAAAAATAAGCCACTTAAGTTGAATTTATATATGTCAGTGTGTAAGAAAAAAGCCCTCTTTCCCTTTATCCTCACATTACTCCCACCCGCACACCCCTCCCGACACCGCACGAGGAGTTCGCCACCCGAAGCGATCCTGCCAGCGGCCTGGCGTTGGCGTCGCCCCCGCAGGTCAGGGGCCCATCCCAGGAGACCGCCCCCGCCCCGGTTTCTGACACCAGCCGCAAGCGCAAGCTGTCGCCAGTGTTCCTGACCAACCGGCTATAAATCGGGGGTTCTCACAACCCCTCCTCCGTTTTGAGCATTTGCTAGAACAGCTCACAGAACATCGGGGAAATACTTACATTCCTGGTTTGTTATGTAATAAAAACTATGATGACGGCTGTGGATGAACAGCCCTGTGAAGAAAGGCACAGGCTGGGCTCCCGAAGGGCCCTGGGCACAGCCACTCGGTTGCAGAGTTGGGGCGGGCCCCCGACCCCCGGCACACAGATGTGCACGCGTGGAGCCCTTCCAGCCCCATACTCCCGGGCTTCATCATGTCGGCACAACTGGCCATTAACTCGGTCTCCAGCCCTCCTCCCCTCATGAGAGGCTGGGGCAGAGCTGAAAGTTTCAAGCTTCCAATCAGCTTTGGTCTTTTGGGGACTAGTCCGCAGCCCAAAGCTATCCAGGAACCCACTAGTCACCTCATTAAAAGAAAAGACACTCCAATCACCTAGAAAATTCCAAAGGATTTAGGAGCTCTGTATCAGGAACTGGGAACAAAGACCAAATATGAGGACAAAAGATGCTCCTATGCTCTTATCACTTAGAAAATTACAGGGGTTTTAGGGCTACTATGCCCGGTACCAGGACCAGAGACCAATATATTTCAAGTCGAACACTGTATTAAAAAGATAATGACAGTCCAAAATCCCTAGTTTCCTGAAATATGTTTAGGAATCAAATGATACTGAACAGATATTACAGAGAAAGGGTGAGAAAATTCTTTGTGGAGAAGGAAGTACTGGGCTAAGCTTTTAAAATAATGAGCATTAAATAGGAGGCTGGGAAAGAGGAACTATAGAGAGAGACCGGTAGGAGAAAATCAGGGAGAGACAAGGAGCAGAAATGTGAAAATGGAAGCTAGTCATGGAGGTGTACACATCCTTGTAGCTCCAGCCTTTGACAGAGAATGCTGCTAATAGCACTAATGAGAGCAAGCAAAGTCCCTTCCATGCTTGATATTTAAATAATATGTCAATTTGTGCCATGAGTCTTGCTAGGAATTAAATGCTCTGACATTTGCATAACTAAGGGAGCTAGGGACAGGCTGGTGGCCCTGAAGGGTGATCAGGCCAGAGGCTGGAAAGGCGAAGTCATAAGGGGATAGATTAGTAAGAGCCCTCAAGGGTACAGGGGTGGCTCCAGGCAGAACCCACCCAGACCCTAACATCAGGTACAAACTTGGGTTCTGACCTCTTCCCTGTGATGTGGGTTAGTTGAGGGTAGGTGGATTGTCATCCTCTGGACAGAAACATTTTATGGAAAAATAGGTGACCTGAAAACTGACTGAAGTACAAATGTCAACAGATGCAGAAGATGCTTAAACATCACAGATTCGGGCAGTGCAAGAATGGCAGCTCAGCCCTGTTGTGCTGGGGCTCCTGGGCTGAACGATGCTGCTGGGGGCTGTGTGCATGAGAAATGAACAGCAGCCCAGGCAGAGGAGGTCTGAGACACCACGGTCAGGAAGCAAACGTGTGAGGACACTGGAGGGCTCCGGAGTCTGCAGGAGAGGGCAAGGTAGAGCCTCAGCTGGGTGGCCAGCAGTCAGCCTCGCCTTCTGAATCTCCTCTAGCTCCCTGTGCTTCGTGGCCTCAAAGTGCCTGAGCCAGCGATCTCCCTGGGTGGTGCCAGGCGGTGCCAGAAGACAGAAGATGGCCAGCAGACCTCCCTCCACTCTGCTGCTAGGAGGGGCAGCTGGGCGGATGAGCTGGGAAAGTCCGTCTCTGGGTGCTTGCTGTCTTCTACATCGTCAGCCCATCTCAAATGGCTCTTCTCCATGAGCTTCACTGGTTTATAGTGTCTTCAACTGTTGGAGAGTGTGTGGGTGGTGGTAGTGATTCGTGGGGTCTCCAACACAGTCTTTGCTACTGTTATGTCATTGACTGTCTGGAGAAGTAATGAGCTTTTATTAACCATAATCATTAATATTTGTACTGTGATTTGATGTTGGCAAAGTATTCTGAATGTGTTTGAATCTCCTAACAGTCCTCCCAGGGAGGAGGCATCATCATGCCTCTCGAGGGAGAAGAACAGCAAGCTCAAGGACCGGCTTGGAGGCCTTGAGTTAGCAAGTGAAACACAGACTTCAGTTTCCTGATTTACTGACACACGCTGCTTGGCTCAAAGCCCCTCTCCTCTTTAAGAGCAAAACCTCAGTGACAGCTATTTGCCTTTAGAAACGTGCTTTTGCAAACAAAGAGCTCTTGCATTTATTCAGATTATTCACATTAAATCCTCCTGTTTGTTAATACTCTGAAAGTAGTTTATGTACACAGTAGGTGTTTAATAACTGTTAACTGCCTGATTATTGTCTCTGTGGTCTGCTCTGTAATCGTTCTGATTCTCACACAGCTGGTGGAAAGATTATTCTGGATCGAAGAGAACAATCAGCAATCACCATGTCCCTTGTGGGAAACAAAGAAAAATGTGAAACAATTCTTACTTTAAGAAAATGACCTAACCTTTGACATCTGAACAAGCAGATTTAACTCAAATGTCCAAATCCAAAAGACAACAAGGCAGACACCTTATGTATATGCAAAGTGCATAGAAAGGAACTTTTGTGAGCCCCACACTCCTCCCGCACATTCACACACAGCCGAACCACTCGCAGATAGAGCCTGCCAGTGTGCTCTCCCGTGGCCCTAGGTGTGTTTCGTCTTCATATTATATACCATCCCTTTTCTTCTCAGCCTTCCTCTAACCAACGTCGCCCATGAGTTTAGCCATCTTGTGTACCAGGTATCAGAAATACTCCTGCCCCAGCCAGTTCTCTGCGGGAAACAGTGAGTAAGTCTGGGCAGGAGAAACAAAGCCTGGTCAGTAGCAGGGGTTTTTCCAGTCTGGCTGAGCTTGAGGAACTCAGGTTCCTAACCTGAGTCAGTGTGGGTGCTATTCAAGCTTCCTTCTGCTTATTCTTTTCTTGAAAATTTAGAAAAGCCATTCTGAGTCACATTTCTTGCCTCTGGCATTTAAAATTGTGCTGAAATAATCTCTGGGTTCAAATGTTCCCTTCTGAGAGTAATGCTAAGATCTTAGACTCCTGTGTAGAATTAGGGTTCAAGCAAGAAAAAACTATTAAGATGAAGGAGAGATTTTCTTACCAGCTATTAAGTATTTTATAAAGCTGTAATTATAATTAAATTGAACTGTAATTAAAGTGGGTGTTGACATAGACAAACCCCGGAGTCTAAGCAAATACTAGAATGTGTATTAATGCGTGCTCGCCCGGCAGCACACATCAGGAGGAAGAGGATTATTATGATGCAGTAAATCTTACAGAGAAGGAGGTCTTCATTCATACTACAAAACAGATTCCAGCTAGATTAGACTTGATTCTTATATCAAACTATAGGAAATTAGAAGAAGATATAAGGGAAATTTTATCATACTACAAAACAGCTCTATTGAGATATAATTGACAATAAAGTACACTATTTGAAGTGTATAAATTTATACATGTTGACATGATGTGCATACCCTTTAAACCATCTCTGGGATCAAGACAGTGAGCATTTCCATCATCTCCAAGTTTCCTCACGCCCCTCAGTGATGCCCCCCTCCGCCCTCCCCTGTCCCCAGGCTACCATAGACCTGCCTTTGGTCACTAGAGATGTGTTGGCATTTTCTCAAGACATAAATATATATTTATATATATTCTCAAGGTTTATACAGTTCATACTTTTTTTGTCTGGTTTCTTTCACTCAGCATAATTATTTTCAGATTCAGCCATGTGGCATGTATCAGTGTGTTCATTTTTACAGCTATGTTCATTCATCCATTCATGTCGATGGCCACTGGGATTACTTCCAGTGTTTGTCTATTACAGATAAAGCTGCCATGAGCACTCGTGCGGAAATCTTTTTTTTATTAAGGTATTACTGATATACACTCTTAGGAAGGTTTCACATGAAGAAACAATGTGGTTACTACATTCACCCCTGTTATCTTGTCCCCCCCCCAGACCCCATTGCAGTCGCTGTCCATCAGGGTAGTGAGATGCCCCAGAGTCACTATTTGCCTTCTCTGTGCTACTCATGTGGAAATCTTTAAATGAATATATATTTTTTCTTTCCTTTGAGTAAATACCTAGAGGAATTTTAAATGGTTTGTGAAAGGAAAGGGTTTTATAAGAATAAAAATGAAGGTTCATAATAGAAAAAAGTTACATTTGACAACATTAAAACTTTAATTTCTGCATATCAAAAAATGTCATTAACAAAATCACAGGTTAAATAATATAGTCAAGGAAAATACATAAGTAGTAGCTAGCAGTGGGAATAACTTAAACCGTAGGCAAGGGCTGAAACTGTGTGTCTGTTGTGTCACTTAATCCTCACAACAGTCCCAAGGGAGACACTGTTACCTAGGTCCGGGCCGCCCAGAACTTGACCAGTGTTCCGTGGAGTGTACCTGTCAGGGGAAGTCCATTCTCCTACTGTAGAAAAGCGTGTGCAAAACATAATAAAAGTAATTCATAAAATGTATACGTGTGATACATGTATGTGGGATAATAGGTCAATAACTGTAGTATATGAAGAACTTGTGCAAAATATGTAAGAAAACACTAAGAGGTAAAATGGGAAAGAGACATAAATAAGTAGTTCCCACCAAGCACTAGTAAAAACGTATGAAAAAATATTAAACTAAAGTTTTAATTATGGAAATTAAAGATAAAACAATACCATCAAATCCTGACATTGAAATTAAAAGTAGAGAAAGCTGAAGGCAAAGAAAGAAACCAAATGTCGGCGGCGACTCAGGTGTGGGTAGCAGGTCGATTTTCCTGTCTGCTTCCCGCGGTTTCCGATTTACCTCAGTAGATACCATGGCTGCGATGCTGGGAGATAATAAATTAGGCTATGGGGGCAGAATCTGAAATTGAATAGTCGGTGTGAATGTGGTTATGTATAGAAAAGAGGCAGGATTTTATTTCCTTTTGTATTATTTTTGGAATTTTTCTAAGTAATCAGGGTAACATTTGAGAAAAAGAGAACACAAGGCCCTCTTTTGAGTTCACGGAAAGCTCCTCCCATCGCAGGGGCCCAGCGCCTCTCCCACCAGTGGAAGGCCGGGCGGCTGATGGACGCGGAGGGATCCGGGGGCCCTCTCGGCATCAGACTTGCCGGATCCGGAGCCCAGATGACAGCCCCAGAGCTCTGGCTTCCCCTGTTTCTAGGCTCTGCGTGTTCCTGCCAGCGGAGGAACAGACCTGGCTCCCACTAGCTCGTGGACAGGGCTTGCCAGGCGGCAGGTGGCGTGGCTCCGGCAGCCCCCAGATCACATGCCACCCCAAGAGGGAGTCCGTCCCTCAAACAAGATCCCAGCAAACAACTGGCAGAGGCTGGCTTGGGCCGTGTGCGCAGCCCGGAGGGGTCGCCGTGCCCGGGCAGAGGGGCATTCCACCCCCAGGCCTGGTTCAGGCGTCCGTCTCTATGCCCCACGGGAAACAAGCCAGCCGCAGAGCCATCACGCAGGACGGCTGAACGAGGTCACTGGAGAAGTGAGGAGGGGAATGCTGGAAGGACAGTGGGACAGATGTCAGCGCAGGAACTAACAGGGACGACGGCAGACATCTGGCAGAATTACCTCAGGCCTCACACTGCATCAAGCAGATTCCCTCCTTGAAATTCCAAAGGAATTGAGAGTAAGAAAACCAAGTTGTTTGCCCAGGAACCAGTAAGTAGGACAGGGAGTGAAGAGGTTTGCCCAAAGGTGTGTCTAAAGCCGCAGCCAAACTCCCCCTCCAAAGCATTGGTGTTTCTTTAGCTCTGTGGCCGCACCATCTGCAGCGAAGGGACAGACAGACACACGTTCTGTTTCTGCCTTTGCAAAACAACTGGGGGCCAGGCAAAAGCGTCAGTCCCTGACGCTGGCTTTTCCCACCTCTGAGAACATGGCTTTGAGAAGAGCTGGTGAGGAGAATGTCAGAGCGTGTGTCTTAGACGAAATGTTGGGTATTTTCCACACATTAAAACTGTGTGTAGAACACATACACATTAAAAGACTTTCACTCTCAAATTTTTACCTTTTTTGAAGAAGCCTGAGCACATTCTGTATTTTTCATTCAAGAGCATTTTCAGCAGCATACCAGGTACCCTCAAAGATGTAGAAGGGAACAGTCTCAGTGGTGACACAAGGGAAGGCAGCAGATGGGAATTCAAGGTGGGGGGCACAAATGGCCCCCTGAAGTAATGGCCTTTGTCGGTCTGGAAGTTCCCCAACCAAAGCAAACAGTCTAAAAGGGACCTGGGTTTGTTTCTCCGTGCTGAGGACCCGCATAGTGACCACACCTCTGAACTAGGCAAGTGTAGACCTCGAGATCTGCGCTTCCTTGACCTTGCTGTGTCCTGTCCTTCGTTCTGCACGAAGAAACTCATCTCCCCACAGTTCCAAGAAGTAACTCCAAAAATAAATGTAAGCATTTGCTTAAACGAGGACATTATGTCCCCAGTTTTCCTTCCAGAGCCTCCAGGACAGACAGGTCGCCCTTGACGTCTGTCCTCGAGCAGAGGCAAGCTCTGCAGCTTTTGCCCCAGCTGCGTATCTGTGCTCGGCCAGGCTGCAAAGAGCAGATAATGCCCATGAAGGGACAGCTGGCTGAGAAAGCTGTCATAAAGAGCATTAACAAACCCTTGGGGTCTACGTAGCACAATTTATTTAGCTCTTCATTCAGAAGTAAAATTCCACACGCAGAGTAATGCATGGGAAAGTGCTTTGAACTCCACCCCTTGAGACAGTACATGATGGTGGGGACTCGACATGACGATGGCCAGCCTGGGCCCTGTCAGTCGGAGCAAGTCCCTCCAGGGCTGTAGAGGGTGTAAAGTATTGCCTGTGGCCCCTCGTGCCATTGACAAACCTGGGGAAGCATAGCGAAGCAGAGCATAGACCTGGTCGGGAGCTTGGGCTCAGGTAGGCCGCATGGTGACTGGCTGGGGCCGCTATGAGTGTCCATGTCCTCCTTTGAATAATCCAGGTGTCAGATACAGTTAGTGTGAGCCAGCGTGAAAGTCTACACCCTTCCCCCGCCTGTGGGGATTCCCGGGGACTCCGGGCCCTCGCTGCCACTCGTTGGCCCTCGTTGGGCTCCAGCAGTAAGTACTCAGTGTCGCTCACACTTCCCTGCGGCTTGGGGCTGGTGAGGACTGGAAGGCGGGGCTGAGGAGAACACAGCCTTTTCTATGCAGCCTCTGTCTGTCTCCTCCTTTTTGTCATGCCTCACACATGCCTCCAGATTGTTCCTTAGAAATGGCAACTATTCTCCCTCTTCACTGCAGAGGGATTTAGCTCTCTTCCAGTCTTGTTCCAAATCTCCTATTCAAACACATCAAGATGCTAGCAGAACAAAGGGTCTTCCAATGGCCTCCTCAGAAGACAGTCAAGGTTTTAATAGGAAAAAGCAGGTTTTCCATTACCTTTTTACAATAGTAGTAATTCTTTGATTCTTTCTTAGAGTGAGTTGCAGTACGAGGAGTATAGAGAATTCTGCACATAGTAAATGCATAATAAATGGTGGAGGCTCTGTGTTTGGCAGCTAGTGTCTGAGTAATGTGCTTCTCTGGGTGTCACTCACCATAGTTGTAACTAAATATTTTTGTAATCGTGTTTTCATATCTTCCTGCGAGAGTGCAAGTTTCTTGGGGCAGGAACTATTTCTGTCTTACTTGCCACCGTGTCACCACCACCTTATAGCATGCCTGGCCCACACACTTCATTGCAGTTAGTGACTAGATGAATGAATAAACGGAGAGATATAAGGTGCGGGGGATTTTTCTCTTTCTTCAGAGTCAGGGACTTTATAAGAAGAAAAAGTGAGGTGTTGTAAGCTCTCCAGGAGTTTGGGAGAGATTAGCAGAGCTCTGATTTCTCTGTTCATGCCTTGTGTCTCAGCATATTCTGCTCTGCCCACTATATTAATCTCCTACCTGTTTGGTTTATCAGTCTTCCTGCAGGTGAAAAATGACAACAGTATTTGTTCGCCTACCTCCACCTTGTCTCACTGACACAAACCATGATCACTGGGCTCTCAGACCAGCCCAGGAAAACCCATGTTCCCAAAATGTACGTGAAATACTTGAGATTTTTTTTCCCTAATACTTTCCCATGGCAGATACTTTGCATTTTAGCTACCTTGTTGGAACGCCTAGTGATCTAGCTGTAATGTTACAGCATTTTCTGAACAGGAAAACACTCAGGAATGAGGCCCAGGAACAAACTCATATCCGTACAGCACAGCTGCCTTTTATGTGCAGGGAGAATTTACTGCAAAGCCGCGTCACTCTCCCCTGCGGGCCTCGTGTTCCTCTCAAGACGAGGAATCTGGGCTCAAGAAACGGACGCCAAGCAGCAGTGTGGACTGGGCCTGGGTGGGCTCTGCTCCACCCTCCTTCCTGCAGGAGCAGCTCCCTGCAGACCTGTTCCGGGCGCTTGGCTCCCGCTGAGGAATTAACTTGAAGAGAAGATTTCATGGCAAATACTAAAATCAGCAAACTGGAAAGGACTCTTCTGTAATCCAAAGTGAAGAATATTAAATCACCCAACAGATGTTTTCTGAGTCTACAGTGCTAGGATTGTCAGATAAAATACAGAATGGGAGATTAAATTTCAATTTCAGATAAAAAGAATTAATAATCTATAGTGTAAGCTTGTCCTGTGCAATATTTGAGACACACTCATGCTAAAAAAAATTATTTTTATTTGCTTAATCTGGGAACTTTATATGCTAGCTACTTACGGAGTGGGGAGTGAGCATCGTACACCAAGGAGAACACAAAGACATAATCAATTCAGTTGATTTTCTTTTATTATTAGTAATATATTGATCATACAGGAGCCTTACCTCACACCTAAAGACTTCTTCCTATGACCTTACTACTTCTGGAATTTATTTCTTACTTAAAAATTGAAGTTAATGGGAAAGTAGTGTTCAATACACAGAATTCAAGTTTACAGCAAACTTATCTGGAGGACAACTGGGCCGTGGAGCTGGACATCCTGCTTTAAAGCCCTGCATGGAAATGACCTCTTTGGTTTGAGAAGCGACAACATCTGGGGAATAATCCTCCGCCTGCTCCGCCCGTGACCTGAGCTTCCTGCCTCACCACACGTCTGAGTTTGGTCAAGAAGAGCGCAAGGGGCCACAGGTCAGCAGGTCTCGTCTCCTCTGGCTCAGGGAGACTTCGGTGCCATTCAAAACTGGGAAGTAGTAAGAATTAATTTGTATTCCCTTTCAAACAGCTGTATAACGAAAGTATTGTTACTCAGACAATGTTTGGCTTCTTTGAAAATACTCAGGGTTATCCACAATTGACCATTTGGGGCTTGGCCAAAACAGGACTGTGTATTTTGGGGTATCTTAATACCCGTTAAAGAAAGAGCTAGCTTACATTTATTAGGGAGATTGAGTCAAATTGTCCCTATGATCTAAGTTCACATCTGCATACAGCATGTGATTTAAATTTTAAAATGATAAATAGGTGCACAAAATTGTTTTGTGAAATGACCATGAAGTTTCACTTATTTTGGTGAAATCCTAATTATTTCTTTCAAGATGGTCTGTTCTTCACCCTGTCTCCCCTTCTCTTGAAAATAGATTTGAAGTCAAAGGAGTGAAAGTGAGTGATTCCTCTCTTTTTACTTCTAAGTAGTTTATCTCAGCAGCATCTGGGCCGTCCTTGTCTGGTCCTCCCTCTTAGCACACAGCCAAGCCGGCCACGGGTGGGAATGGTTCCACCGCTGGCCCTTCCAGGTCACACGTCCCGACTCAGTCTGTCTGCATCCCCGCTTCGTCCTGTCGGGTTCGTGTTCCGTAACCACTGCAGCATTTGTGACCCTCCAGCAGCCCTTTCTTTCCTCCTCTGTGCAGTGTGGGCCACTAGGGGTTGCAGACAGTGCGAGCCAAGCTCACTCGGTGGTTCAGGCCCTGGGGGGGCCAACGGACGCCCCTGAACTGGTTCCCACCCCGTGAAACTGGTCTCAGCGATACACAAAAAACAGCGCATCCACAGAGAACTCTGGCTGTGGCGGCTCGTGGGAGGGAAGGGTGAGGACAGCGTGGAGGCAGAAGCCTGGGTGTGTTAGGGGCTTAGGGAAGGCCCCTTGTCCGTGATGCTCGTGGATCTGGCCAGGTGTGGGGCTCAGAGAGGTTGAGAAAAGAGAATATTCCAGGCAAAGGATCAGCAGAAGGGAGGCGCAGGGCAGTGAGCTGAGTGCCCCGGGCCGCTGGGGACCTACAGAGCCATTTGAAGGGTTTGGGACTGTAAAGGTTGCAAAAGTCTGTCCGGCTTTGACGGGCTGCTTTCCAAAATGCATCTTAGTTTACGTGAGGCCCTTAGCACAACCGGCAGGCTGCTCAGTGAGCCCACGAGGTCACAAGCTGCCCCAAGAGCACACCTCAGCAAGGCAGGCTGCCAGCATAATGAGGACATCCCCGCACCTCGGAAACTAAACCACATCACGTGTCTGCCTCAGTCAGAACAAAGGTGTCCACACCTCTTGTCTGCCACCCAGAACGTACGGCTCACTGAAAATAAGACTATCAGGAACACCAAGCTGGGCCCAGACACCTTGGTGAGGCTGGGCCCTCAGCCTCGTCAGCTCCTGTCCCCCTGTCCCTCTGGTGTGCCGACGCCTCGTCATTCTCCGCTTCTGACCGCTGTCCTGACTGACAGTTCCCCTCCCGCCACCGTCGGGAATGTCTTCCATGAGCAGAGCATCTGACAGCTGGAAGCGCTGATCTGGTAGGAGCGCCCCCTTCCGGTGCCCCTCCTGCCTAGAGCAGAGTCGGTATTCTAGCCGGGTCCTGCCTCTGAGTGCCGGAGCCGTGAGCGGCACGTTAGCGGAGGAGCAGGACCGGATTCTGTGCTGGAGCAGGTTTCCCACAAGTTTCGCACAGAAAACTGTGTGATTAGCTGAACTTTTAAAACTAAGAAACACCTGACTCTGATTCTGTATGAGTAGGATACAGGCAGCCTCTGTATTAAAAATAAACACATTTGTCATACTCCAAGTGACGTATTTTAAAAAATAAATATGACTCTTATTTTTCTCTTTTTGTTTGGAGGGAAAGGGCCAGTTGTCTTTGTATTCCTCACCACCACAAGTAGACTTCCCACTACACGCCTCTGCAAAATTTTGGCAGAATTTTAGTTTGGATGAACGAAGGCAAACCGAGCTTTAAAAAGCTCTATCATTTCAAGGTCTCATTAGCTCAAGTTCAAAACATGTTCAGGCATATGGTGCCACAGGGCAATAACTTGCTTTTTCGAAAGGATTTCTGGGCCCCTTGTCATGACGACTGTGTGTGAACAATGAGGCTGTGACTCTTCAGTCCCCCATGCCCGTCCCTAACACCCCAATTCATTTCTTAATGAGAGTTCTCCAGAGAGTTTTACACCAGGGCCTGGCTCAAAGAAACACATCTTTAAATCAGAAAAGAGAAAGTGTCCCTGACTTGTGAAGGCCATGCAATACCACATACTGGGAAGCATCTCTAATCGGGACCCAAAAATTTAAAATTTTTTACTTTGCTAGTTCACCGGGCTACCTTAGCCCTGTCTCTTGACTCCTAAACATCACTGTTCTCACTGAGTGTCACCACAAAGCTGGGAATAGCAGTACAGATGCATGTTACAGATGGAACAGTAGTGGTCTGTAGTCTGACTCCTTTATACCCACCGTGTTTGTTTGCCCAGAAATGTAATGCAGGCTCTGTATTTTATTTGAAATGTCCTGACATTATGTAACTCTGAGAAGACTGATTCATGTTTCAAGCCCAGGAATGTAGCAGCTCACAGCAGGAAGGGAGCCTCCTGAGATGGACCTCTACGCCATGCGAGCCCACAGGATACTGTTGTTCATGCAGAGTAAACTCCCTAAGTTCCAGAATCCCCTTCGACAGCTTTCTGCAGCTTTTAAAGAGCAGTTCTCCAGTAGCTGTTTCTCAGTGCCTAGTCACTAGTCATTTCCAGGAGCGCTCAGACTCATGGAGTCTTTGGTGGCGCTGACGTGCTGTGTGCTTGGGTGCCTGGGCAGCAGTGGCCTGGGGGTGCAGGTCCTTGTGCCCAGCTCTGGGCAGGGAGGCTCGAGTGCCTTAGCAAAGTCTTTGTTAGAAAGGAGCTGCTCCTACAGTCTGAGGCCCTGAGCCTGCGCCTGTGACCCTCTGTGTTGTCACGAGGTCCGGAGACACTTGTTTGCATTAGTGTGGATGCCGAAGCATGCATCCAAAATGCTTGCGGTGGTCACAGAGCGGACACATGAGGTGCACACAAGTGCGTCTACAGTCTCACAGGTGTATTGACATGGTGTTCATTCACCTGAATGAAAATGTTTTGTTCAGGTGCTACAGGTCTTACTGCATCACTGTTTCTAGTGGTATGTCTAGAGAACGGAGTAATTCGAAGTATGGGCACCATTAATCAGAGAAGCACAGTGTGTGTGTGGGTGTGGGTGTGTGTGCAACCTGTTCCATTTACAAGCACTAACTTGGAGGATTATGACTCAAAAATCACCTTTGCTTTGTGGTTCTCTGGGAAGGTCTGTTTTCTACATAACTGTAGTCTACTTTGTCCTTTATATTATGGTGAGAACAGCATATCATAAAAAGATGTGATCTTTTGATTGGGTTAGTGTAATTCACTGTAGGACTAGCTTTGGGGGATTGTAAGGTTACCTGTGGTTCCCAGTAGCAGGGACCTCATTTCCAGACCCTTTGGTTAGCTAGCTACCCTGTGTTTCAGAATATTATATCTATTATAAGCATCTGGGTGATTTTTTAATACGTGACCAATGGAAGTTTCAATGGCTCTTCTGTTGTGGTTGTCGGATATGTGATCTCATATTTTAGTAATCTGAAAATACTCTGCTATATTTACCTCTATTAAGTTTGGTCATGTTAAGTAAGCAATGAGAGCTAATTAAATGTTCTGATACAGATGGGATCAGAGTGTAGCCTGGTTAATTCTAATCATGAAGCCCCTGAGATTGAAAGGGCTTGTGGTGGTGACTTTGTGTCCAGAGAGCCCAGCGCTAACCCTCTGGAGTGGAACGTCCCCGGAGCACTGGTGACACAGTGACTCACGGATAAGCCATCTAGACGTGTCCAAGATGAGGGACACAGTACTCAAACGTGAGCTTGTGTTTTGTGATGGCATTTGGCAGATGCCCAATAAATGTTGGTCAAACGTATATGGCAGTAGGATGAACAGGTTAAAGCGTGGAATGAAAGTCAGTTCTTTAAAGTCTCTAAGCCTCACTTTCCTCATCGGTAAAGTGGGCATAATAACACCGCAAGATCTGAGGATTAAATAAGATCATGAATGTTAGGAATTAACATAGAAAGTCTCAGTGAGAGAGCCATGGTGTTTGGAGTCTAATGGGCGAGCAGGGTGACGGTCAGGTGGCAGCCTCCAGGGAAGTCTCTGGAGGGCCAGCCGGTGCTGCCCGCTGGTGATCTGGTGGAAGTGCCTTAACCTTTCTCAGCTGCAGTAGTTTCCTACTATAATAAATTACCACAAACTTAGTGCCTTAAAACAAGGCGCAGAGGTCCAGAAACCCAAAGTCAGTTTGGGAAGGATCGCTTTCCTTCTGGAAGGTCCAGAGGAGAACCCACAGCCCCTTCCCGCTCCATGACCCAGACACCCATGCCTCTACCTCAGCAAGATGGTTCGGAGGGAAGAAAAGGCGATGTTCCACCAAGCTATTCTCCCTCACTCAGATTCTTGGCGACCGTCAGCCTAGAGCCATGGCTCTCGAGAAACAGATTTCTTCCAGTCGTTCCTTAATTTCTCACAATTTCTTTTCAGTGAAAGAGGCATAAGTAAGAACCTTGTAATTCATAAAAAGGTCTAGAGGCAAGAAATAGGGCCACCTCTGTTTCTTCTCTCTCCCTGGTGGGCTGTCACGCCAGGCCTTGTCCCAGGGAAAGGACCCTGGTGTGCAATATGCCATTGTTTGCTGCTGGGCTCTGTGTAAGCTTTGGCCGCCCGAACCCTCTGCCTGCTTCTATTCCATGTGGCCTGTTTAATTCCGGCCCGTGCATTCCTTGACCCCATGTGCCCAGTTTCACTGCTGATTTCTAAGTTGTTTTCTATTATATCAACCTGAGATATTCTAATTTGAGAGAACTTGAATGGGGAGAGGAAAAACTAGCATGATACTGATTAATATCTAACTAGGGGTTAGCCTCTATTGTACTTTTTACGGACACATTTAATGAGATTGTAAAGTTGTTAAATATAGGCTCCCTGAACTCCTTGTTTTAAAGGAGAACACAATAGCTCTTTGTACAATCTAGAATTTCTGAGATTTACCCTTTAAAAATATGTGTCTGGCAGAAATAAATTTTGAGAGACATACAGAAGAAATAACAGGGAGGGAAGGGATTTTTCAAATTTGATAGACATTCACTTTCATCTTTTCATAGCCCCTATGGCCAGAATTTGGAACTCTGTGTTCTCACACTGCGTTATTTGTTCCGCACCTGTGAATCAGTAGCAGGGCTCATGCTGCATCCTCCCCCTGCCTCTTCAGCCCTCACCCACCTGTGCCCTCCCCCTGCCTCCGAAGGAAGTCTCCCCATGTGGCCTCTGGAATGTTCCATCCAAACCTGACTTCCCCAGGAAGTGCCCAGGACTCATCATTATTTCATTTCCCAGTTAATCAAAATAGCCATCTCCTCACCACCATTATATCAGCTAGGTGTTAAGGAAGAAAATGAACTGAATTAATTACACTGTGGTGAAATTTCTGGTTCTCCCAGGGAAATTGCATTTTTACGGGGGTAAAATTATTTTTTCCAGGTAAATTTTTATTGAGGTGTTATTGACAAATAAAATCGCAGCATATTTAAAGTGTACAATGTGATGATTTATTATACCTATACATTCTGAAACGATTTCCAGTCAGGTCATTAACACACCCATCACCTTACAGCCAATTGTTTTTGTCAGAACACTTGAGATGCACTTAGTCTCTTAGCAAATCTCAAGGTCGAGAGACAGTGTCAGTAAGTGGGGTCACCATGCTGTGTGCTGGACCCTCGGAGCACGATCGTCACGGACCCTCTGTTCTCCTTTCACATGCCTGGTCTCTCTTTCTCAAGCTAAGAGCTGTCTGTTTTGTTGGTCAGATTCCCTAATACACATAGAAAGAAGGCAAATAAAGGAGCGGAGTTGAGAAGGAGAAAGAGCAGGAAGGGAGGGCTGGAGCAGCGGACGAGGGCGGGAGGGAGGCAGCGGCGGGCACTCCTGACGCTGGTCCGCCCGCACAGCCGCTCACACCTCCAGCGCTCCTCCACCGACGCGTGTCTGTGTGGGAGCCTGTTTCAGTGTGTGTCTGTGGGTGGTGTCCTGCCACCCCTCTCGGGAAGAAAGGCCTTATTTCATATAGTGCCACTCGGATTTTCCTTAGGAAGCCAGGTGCCTCTGTAGTCAAGACATGTCTCGGGTGACTGCCTCATCTTCTGAAACTCAGTCTCCACTCTGGTCAACCGAGAATAATAATGCCGACATCACAGTGTTCTTCCGAGAATGGAGAACAGTTCCGCTGAGCCCCGGTAGAGGGCAGACCTCTGTAGGACAGTGACGGTGAGACGCAGCCCTGTGGTGCCGCCCACCTGTTCTCACTGCCCCTGTTCCTCCCCGCAGGAGAATCTGGCTTTCTGTGCCCATTGCAGGAAGCCATTGTTACCTGCTTCTCCATTCCTGCCCACCAGACTCAGCACCCCCCACCCTAAAAATAAAAAACGCAACTATTACAGCACACAAGCCTCCCACCTGCCTCTCGATGCCCAAATCTCCAACCGAGATTTCTACCTCACATGGCTTTTCCCGATTCTCCTCATGGAAATCACACTCCTAGAATCCAGGTAATAATCAGCCACGGTCTCTCTAGCCCCAGGTTTCTGTTTTCTTAGTGCACTAGAGTTGGACAAGGGGGGACCTGTTTCTTCCTACTACTCTTTCTAAGATCTTCAAAAACAAAAGATGAGCTAGAATCCTTACAAGCACCAGGAGTCGAGCAGGTAATGCCCTCAGGATTGCCCACGTGCAGGTGTCTGCCTGCCAGGAGCAGTGAGCCCGTGCGTGGAGGCACGTGGGTTTCTGCCATGAGTGGAGCCCGCCGCTGCCTCCTCCTGTCATCACCGCTCCGCTCGGGGTCTTCCCCCTCTCCTAGCCTCGGAGGGCACCACGCGCCTGCCTGCCCTCTCCCTGGGCAGCTCCTGGGTCCATGTGTGCCTTGCAGCGGCTTGTGTGCCTGTGCTTCTCACCAGACCCCAGCCTTCTTCCCCCAAACCCGACCATGTAAGCAACTGTACTTTTATTTGTGTGTCCATGAACATTTTGGTGGGGTGAGGGTCCATACCTTTTATCAAATCATTAAAAGGGTCTACACCTTAGAATTATAGACTGGACAGCATTTCACTGCTTAATTAACTAATACATTCTGCCATGTTGCAGCCTCTGTATTGAGAAGCTAATTAAACTCAGCCACTTGAAGTTTTCTAAAATAGGTTACTTTTATAAATGTTTATGTATATATACAGTATAATCCCACTAAATGGGGCCCAAATTTTCAGTTATGAAATTTGGGGTTGTCTTACTGCAAGATTCATGAAAGAGAGTCAGTCTTCTAATTATGGGAGGGAGGGGATCTTTTGTTCATTGTTTTCATTTATTATATGTGAGAAAAAGAACCAGACTTGTGTTTATGAACAGTGTCATCTTACACTATATCAAGAAAGTTCCGAATGATCGGAAGGCAGTCATTTCCTGATACCCACACCGGAAGCTGGGAATCCAGCGGTAGGACCAGGAACCCTCTCTGCCTAGTGTTAGGGTCGACTACGGGCCGTCACCACACGGGCCTGTACACGGAACCTCATTGCCCTTGAGAAATGCAGACACACACACACACCCCCAAAGGCACATCACATTGGATACACTGCGGTTCTCTAAAAAACCTTCGGTCCTCATGCAATGCTGGACGCAGCAGTAAAGATGAGCCCCTCCTCACGGTGATGTCCCCTTAGGGACCCTTGAGGTCTTTTCATAATGCACCTAGGCAGCCATCTTCAGTCGTTCAGACACATTCTAAGAACCTTGAACCTCACACCACAGAGCCCGAATGTTAATCGTCTTCCCCCAAAACCTTTTTTTTGCCCATGCCAGGTCGCTCCCAGCCTGGCTGCACCCTGTAAGCCCTTACCAGCGGTCAGGGCAGGTGGACAGCAGTATAGCTCTTAGGAACCAAAGGATGTCAGAGGAGACGGAACAAGGCAAGAGTCCCTGAACACGTGTCCATTCCTGCCCCAGAGCAGCAGTTCCTTCCTGACTTGAAAGTGCCAGAGTAGTTCTTCCTGGATAAAATGGTTTTCTCACTTTTGAATGCCTCATTAGGTGCCTGTATCAATGTATGTATATGTTTATGTATATTTAATTCCCTGAAGAATTATCTCCTTCCTTGGCTCAAAGTGCATTTTAAGGTGGGTCTTACAAGCTAGAGAAACATCACAGAGCAACATAAGAATTCTGATCTAATGTGCAAATAAGTTTGTGGTCAGAGTCAGCTGGTGTCGTGTTTCTAGCTGCAGCCTGGCTGTGTATGGGGAGCACTGGTGGGGCCTCCAAGCCACACGGAGGCTCTGCCGCCACTCCGGAGTCAGCAGGTCTGGGTCTCTGCACTCTGGTGAGGCCTGCAGGCCAATAGTAAGGGTGCCACAGCTGAGCCATACCAGGGCGGATACTTTTGAGGGAAGGCCACCATATTGTCAAAGAGAGGGCGAGCGTGTAGATCTGAGAAAGTCATGCCAGAGGCCTCTCTCATTAACAGAAATAGAAACAGGCATTTCTGTGCCACAATACATCAGTCGAAGGAGGAAAGGAGCTTGAAGTGGCCTTCGTTGCAGTTACCGACTTGGGGCTGCAGCAGTGGGTGGCGCTGAACCCAGTCTCTTCCCGCCATCTACCCAGAGCGGATGGGAGGAGGAGAAAGTGGGGGCAGTCTCATTGCACAGACACAAGGTGTGTGAGCCTCAAGTGTTTGCTCAGGTGGAGGAGAAGCAAAGCTGAGCCAGATGCTTCTAAAGGCATGGTTGGCTTCCGTGGACGCGAAACGTGGGAGCGTGAACCAGTATGGGAGTTGGTGTGTTTGTGTGTGTCGAGGTCAAATCCATCCGGACACTGGGAATTGTCTCCCTGATTGTTGTCTGGAGAACAGTGTTTTAAAATAGGAAGATTCCATTAACAAGTAGCATAAAAAGGAATTTCTCAGTGAAATTCAAGGGCCGTGCGGACCCTCCCCTCCACTCTCCTTTTGCATGTTAGTCACAGAATTCCAGCCACCTCTTTGCAGTGTACCAGCTCCCGGGAAATCTCAGTTTGTGTGGAATGTCATGGCCAGAATAAGATTGCTGGTGTTTACAATCCATCCCAGCCTAGGAATTAATTAAAAAGTGAAAAACAAAAACATGGCCCCAGTTCCTGCCCTGCCAGAAAATACTTTGTTTTTGGGCAGCCACTTTCCCTGCTGAGGCTGACGTTCTTCAGCTATTACGTGGAAAAGAATCTCCCAACCTCCTCGCCAGGTTATAGGAAGAAAGCATTTTATAATCCTCAGAAAGCCATACAAACGTAAGACAATATTAGTTTAAGCTTCTACCTTTAAAACTTCTGACACGTCGTGTGTGATAGAAATGTACATTTATATGGATGATGTTGGATTAAAGGTGGGTCGTGAAGGGACTCAAGACTGTGAAAGAATCGCCCAGTGTGAATTCACTCTCGCTCTGCCAAAATACAGTTCACACTTCTTCTAGCCCTCTGGGCCTCAGAGCTGGATTCGTTCTTTATGCCCTGTGCTTCCTGCACTGCTCTACTCCCATCCCTGCCCCATGAACGGGCGAGGACTTGGCACCCTCCCTGCCCATTTGCAGCCTTCTTTTACAGATGGCGCTGGGAGAGAGGCAACTTGCTGAACTGCCCTCCTGTGAGCTCATTGTTGCCACGAGGGCAGCAGGTTGCTTCCCCCCATGTGTGGGGCACTTGGGGCAGCAATGCTGCGGCCTCTCCTTGGCCGTTCTCCATGTGGACTGCCAGTCACCAGGTCCTGCTGAAGGTGCCCCGATTCCCTCTCACATCAGTCCCTTAGTGTAATACATACTATTCTGGCTCCGGAATCATAGAAGTGTCCAGCGAACTGTACTCTTCCTGTAATCACGGGCTCCCATCCCTGCCCTCCACCTACCCAAGACCTCAGTCTTTGCATATCAGCTCCCTACCTAACCTCGGATGGCTCCCAGCCTCGGAAGGGAAGCCCACACTAGATGACACAGGCTTTCTAGATCTGAGTTCTGTCTCCTTCCAGCGTCTCCATGTGCACTTGAACTCATCAATGCTGAACTATGCCCATTCCCCAAATGTGCCATATACCCTTCTTAAAGCTCCATGCTTTTTCATTATCTCCTCTATAATGGCCCTTTATCCTCTCATTTCTATCTGGAAAACTCTTACTCATCCCTTAGAACTCTGTTCCAGAGTTACCCTTTGGTACTTCTTTCATATTTTCTTGGAAATAAGCGACTATATTGGCAGTACTGACCTGCGTAATTGCACGGTCGCACCAGATCACAACTGTTGGCTAGTTTGTTTCCCCTCCTGGAATGTGAGCTTCCTAGGCCAAGGATCATGTTGTTCTCATCTTGGGATCTCAGTAAACGAGCAGAGTCCTGACAAATTACAGCTATTTATAAATATTTCTTAAGCAAATGAATAGGTGGATTCTCATAAGTAAAAATGACACCGTGTGTTGCACAGTTCGCACGTGTATAATTTGTGGGGCTGAGCGCTAGTACAGAGCTTGTCACTCATTTATCCTTGTTAGGTCTTTTAGCTATTTTGACATCTATGTGACCTTCGGGTAATTTCCAAGGTTGTAAGGATCTCACCTAACTTGAAGGAGCAACAGAAACTGGCCAAATGTGGCCTGTTCGGTGAGCTGGGCATCTTGTGTGTATGTATCATCATGGATGGGTTATTCCCCTTCATCTCCTTCGTGGGACTTTGGGCAGCTGTTGTTACCCTGAAATTCATGAAAAGCAGATCTTCGTGGTGATTTCAGAAGCAAAATTGCTGTGCTAAAGCAAAATCCTGCCTACTGGCAGCTTTGCTCTTCTCTGAGTCAAAGTGTTCACTGCCCAGATTTAGACCAGGAACGAGGAGCTGAAGATGCTCCCTGCCTGTCTGACTCCTGAACTGACTCGCCCCTGAGTCCTCCACCGAATTCGTGCAGGCTGTGGGCTCGCGTGCCTCCCCTTTGCTATTGCAGCTCGGCCCAGTGGGTAATAAGCCAGTATTTTCAATTTTAGCTAATAGTGCTGCTTCCCAGGAAACTCAAAGGGTAAAATGAGAAGCATGCTATTTTTTCTTTTATATTTTACAATTCTATTCCATGCTTTCCATTATTTACACCACTGAGGTTTCCCTTCTTGCTATAAGGTACACATCTTACTTAGAAGTGAGAGCTAATACCTGTTATGAAACTAATGGTAGTTCTTCTGTGACTTAATTGACCAAAAATGACAATGAATAGGCCAAAAGGTGACACTTGTGTGGTTTACATCTATTTCAACTTTTTTATAAGACAAGATTTTGCTTGAAAATGTATTGTCGTAATTTATAATGGATATAAATTAGTTTCTCTATTTTCAAATAATCTCTGAAACTAGTACAATATGAATTTAACTCCTCTCTGTGTCACTTTTTGGAAAAATAGTTGAAAGTGCATTTCATGGAAAGCAAACTTAGCTCCCATTTTTCCCTTTTTTTTCTGTTTTACTCATTTGTTCAATAAATACTTTGCTAGACAGATTGTTTGTTGAATGGATTTTGCTAGGCACTATGAAGAATTTAACATTTTTGAAGTGACTGCTCTCAAAAACCTTACAGAAAGACACGCAGAATGTTGACTAGAAACAGAGACATCACAAACCCGTGCTGAGTGACCCGTGCTGTGTGTTCAGGAGCCCTTCGTCACTACCCTGGCCCTGTCAGCCAGAGCTCTCCGGCTGCCGTCCGCTGCAGCTTACTCTTAATGGTTCTTTTCATCTTGTTCCAGCGCGTAGGCAGACGCAAGAACAAGTCACTGGTTCTAACCCCCGTTTTTCTATTGCCTCAACTCTACTTCTGAGCTCTTGAAATAAAAATTGGAAGCTGTATCAAGACTATTTTGTGAATGTCAGATTGTTATCTACCCACTTGCTCTGGAGGAAAGAAGACGGGGTTATGTGAATCGGGAAGCGCATGTTCTTCCTCAGATCTCTGTATCAGCTATACCTGCATACATAACATCTTATGAAGTACTTGGCCATGAATTTAGCAGTGAATTGTTACCAAATTGAGGGAGCTTCCTTATTAACTCTACTCCTTCCCAATTATTATTTAGGCCTGACCCTCATTATATCAACCCCTCCCCCATCTGAATGGGTACACATTCTTCCCTTAAATCTGTAAACCAAGGCTGTTCCATGCCCTTCTTTCCCTTCCTGGCAATAGGCAAATAATCCTTGACTCATAGAAGCACCTGGTAAAGCTTTTTAAGCAGTCTCATCACACTGTTTTTGACCACCAATTTTTCCTTTTGGCCTCAGATGAGTCATTTTGTACACAGCCCCCTTATCTTTTGAGCAATCTTCTGTAACTTACTTCTATTAAGTTTACCCCCAGGTCATCAACCTCTCTCACATTCACATATTTTTCTTTCCACTTGTGTGGCTGTAATGACCTTCTTCTGCTTCCACTCCTCTCCTGCTTCTGTGTCTGCCCCACTAGAGGGTAAGCCCCTTGGGGCCTGACTACGGTTTGATCACTGTTTTGTACCCAGAGCTTAATTGGGTTCTAGGGTATTGAAGGTACTCGATAAAGGTCTGCTAAACAAATTCTCGGGTGATGGAGGCTCAGAGGAGAGGCACAAGCCCCGCCAATCATAGAGTCATGGCGGATTTCAGAGGAAGGTGTGTCTAATTGGGGTCCTGAAGGGCAACAGCAAGTCACGCAGGCTGGAAGTGGGCCACCCGGACCAGGAAGCGCTGGGCACAGACAAAGACTCCCCCTGAGAGACAGAGGGCCCCTCGAAAGGCAGGCAAACGTGGCGGGCATGTGCCTTCGGTCACCACGCCCAGGAATCAGCAGAGCGGTGTGCACACACTTGTATGCATGTGTGTATGCATGTATGTGTATGTGCAGGAGACAGGACTTTAGTTTATAAATTAGTTTTTAATTAGATACAATAAAAAATTAACCTACAAGACCTGAAATATTTAGCCCAATGGCCTCTATCAGTCTGAACAATATTTCTGTTAACTATCTCATTATTTTCTCTTTCCTTAAGTCAAATTTTAAGTTTTTAATCTTTTTCTGTTCTCTTATAATTGTTGGCATTTTCACAGTATATTTTAAATAGCTCCACTGCAGACATTAGCGTGGCTAAGTAAATAGGTGTCACCCTGACCACCTTGCATGAACTGTCACGTGCAGGAAAGTCACTGCAGGTTCCGTTCAACCTGGAGATGAATATTTGGAAAATGAGCTGCTTCTGAACTGAGGTTTTGGGTGGAACATACCGGGCTCAGACAGCCGTGCTGTGCCCTTTACTGAGTCCGTGAAACACTCAATCTCATCATCTGTTGAGTGGAATCCATAGTATCACCTCTATATTCTTTGTAGGTATACCCAAAATTGAAAAAGAAACTTACGTGAAATGAAGCACCCAGAACATGGCAGATGGTTGTGTTCAGTTGTGCACAGTGTCATCTTCTGTTGTTATTTTTATGTTAGAAAATAAAAATTTTATACGCCCTCCAACAACTGCAACAATATTATATGTGGAAAAATATGTAATTTAAATTGTGAAAGTCAAACTCTACTTTTTAATCTGCCGTTTTAAATAGTGTGTCTCTATGTTTGTAGCCAAGTGTGTTTGCACAGAAGTGTTTGCCTCATTAGCATAAGGATAATGCACATTGTAACCATTTTGTCTCATAGAATGATTGAAGATAGTGGGAAAAGAGGAAATACAATGGCGGAAAGAAGACAGCTATTTGCAGAGATGAGTAAGTATAGAACTTTAAGGAACACCCTACACTGGATACTCATAAAACGCTAGAAATAACCACTTATGGCATTTGTATTTTTCCTTAAAGTCCTAAATTCCTTACATAAAATGTACATCTGGACATTTTTTTCTCCTATTAGGTAAAGGTTAGTCAGTGAATCCTCATAATTTGTTACTAGACTATATATATTTTATATGAAATAAGAAGTGCCATGCAGCTAAGTGTAAAGCCACATACAGGGACACACTTGATGGGCACACTTGATAAACACTATTTAGTGTCACTAAACTACAGCCTGTATTCACCTCCTGCACTGTCACTGTATCTGCCACACTGCAAGCACTGGATAAAATTCATGAAATGAATTATTGAATGTCTTACCTGCGAAATGATGTATGTTCATATGGGAAAGAAGAGTCAGGCAGGATTACCAGACCCAACTATACGCTGTCATTTGGACTTCTTGCAGGGCGATAATCTGTCCTAGGCCCAGTGTCTCAAAAGGAAAAAGGAAGAGCTTGGAGGTGACCTACTGTACAATGAGACCTAGGCTGTATTTACCGACTGCAGTGGAGAGCCCATTAAATAAAGGTTTCTGGTCATATAAATGCAGGTTCTGTCTAAGCAGTCAGTTGGTAGTGTCTCCCTTATAGACCATTTTTTATTCATAAGCAAGAACTTGACATTGGGGGAAACCCATCTCTAATTAAATATTA
The DNA here is from genome assembly GCA_032199065.1 of Smutsia gigantea. Taxonomy (NCBI): domain Eukaryota; kingdom Metazoa; phylum Chordata; class Mammalia; order Pholidota; family Manidae; genus Smutsia; species Smutsia gigantea. The sequence continues at coordinate 158,234 of JAVSCE010014413.1, read as the reverse complement.
TTAAGAAAGAAGTATAATTCTCTTACTGTCTTTCCATTTCTCCTTTGCTGCCTAAGGAATGAGGGTGAGCAGGCTTGACTGTAAGCCTTAGGCAATAGGCAAAATTAGGTTTCCACTGAAGATTGGAGCTCATTAGCAAGAATGAGGGTTGGAGCAGATAAAGGAAAAGTCCCAGATTATAAAATCTGTATTTCCCTCTACCATTCCTAATGACATGGTGGCACCAAGACGGCGTCAGAACTAACAAGGAGGAAAGAAAGTTGAAATTGAGGTGGAGTCCCAACCGTACTCCTTGCTTTCTCCACTTTTAGAAACACCTCTGAGTATCTGAGAGTCTCAGCTATGACTTTCCAATTTCCTGGCCATGTTTGGTAGCGTGTCTTCACTTCTGGCGTGGCCACTCACCTGGACTTGTGGCCTCTGCTGATACAAATCTAACAAGCCAGGAACCTAGCTACTGCCCGCCCGTCTAAACAAAATCTAAATGGCACAGTGTCTTCCCATACCACAGATTCTTAGACTGAAAAGGCCAGAGCTGCATATGTCATGGGCCAGTGTTTTGTCAGGAAAAGAAAATAAAATTAATATTTAACATAAGAAAGCAATAAAGACTTCTGGGAAATCTTTGAATCTATCATTGTTACATTTTAGACTGTGTCAGCCAGCACATTGTAAGAATTATAAAAGTTGCTTAATTGATGATTTTGTGAATACTTATCTGAGTTTAAGTGTATCATCTCAGGCCCTTCGGCCTCTGGTGCTATTCAGGGCACAAATACATATGTCACAAATGCCTTTTGAATTAAAGTTCTTCAACTCAAAGAAAGATTGACACAAGTTTTTTAGCCATAGAGACAGAGAAGTTCTAAATTTTTCAAGTGAAAGAGACCTAGGAAAATAGTGCATTTATTTCCCAAACTGTAATTTTCTTGTTTCATAGAAACTTCTCAGGGATGTCATACGCTTCGTTAAATCATTCTATGAGTCCTCCTGATTTGTGATCAGAATGAACAAGCCACACAGATATTACCTTCCTTCCTTTGCTATGTCAGGTAATAGAATAAGATGTCGGTCGAAAACAAGGAGACACGTCTGACCTTGGCAGTCCAGTGAGACCAGGTCTAGATCACCCTGGAGCAGGACATGCCCAGTGAGTGGGACGCTGCTGGATAAAAGAGCTGGCTGATTTCAAATAGGGGGCTTCATTTTGATAGGTAGACAGCTAAACGAAGGAAAAAGGTGTAATCTCATTGAGAATATGTTAAATAGTTGAAAAATACATGGGTTACCCCAGCTCTATCAGCAGGACACCAAAAAAAAAAAGACAAGGAATTTATTATCAAATACTGACATAGAAACTTGGAAAGTAACTTCCTCCAGGAATCTGTGATGTCTAGCCAGGGAGCTAAAAAGAAGGAGGAACTTACAAATCAGGTCAGCTAAGTATTTATCTAGAAATTTTTTTTTAACAGCAAAAGAAAGTGCCAAAGAGATTCTTTGTTTCAGAAATTACAAATATCAAAGAAAAATTGCATGTGAAGGAGTTTAGAAAGCAGGGCAGAATTTATGCAAGACTACTGCAAAAGGGGAGAGAGATTGAACTCAACTCCATGGGAACAGGCAGGAGGGTTTTTAAGCAGGGGAGGGAGTTGAGCTAGTGCAAGAGTAGAAAAAGATAAAGTGGGGAAGGTGGTCAAGTGGTTCTGTGTGCTGTTTGTCACAATTGAGACAGTACCTCCTCCCTCCCACAGAGACTAGGAGATCCCTTTCCCCTAGGGCATTGCAGAGGGACAGCTCCCAGTCTCCTGGCTGTGAAATGGGGAGAGGCTGGGAGATTTACATCTCAAAGGAGCAGGCGGAGAATTTGCAGTGGAAAGTGTTCTAAAGTAAATATTAAAAGAAAAGGTTGGTCAGAGACCTAGAGCCAGGTAGAAGCCTGTCTCAAGTTAAGTCACACGGAGGGAACATTGAGGTATCTTGGTCTTACAAAGCCAAAGAACAGAGAATGCAGAGAACAGAGATCCACAAGTGATAAGAACACATGATAGGGAATTTGCGAAATGCAGGTGATTGTAGGTGTTTGCATTAAACATCTGAGCTCTTAGCCTCAAGTTGCTGAAGCCGAAAGGGAAGGAAAGGAAAGGAAGGGCAGGGCTCACACGTAAGCAAATAAAGACTAACCTCATAGGTATTTAAAACAATTCTGTGGCCACCTACTGTGATCAAAGAGTCTGGGCAAGTTCCCCTTAACCAAAAATCCCCTTTAGTAAAATACTCTAATTGCAGGTTTATTTAGCACGGTGGGTTAAAGCTGGAAAGGCTCTGGTTAAATGTGAATGTGATTCTCACCTTGGCCTTCTCAGCCACCAGATACGTTTACCAGACTGGCCATTAGCAGCATACCTGGTCTGTTCATGGAATTAAACTGGCCTCCTTTGTTTTTCTGTTCTCAGAGCACATTTTCTGCCTTGTATGACGCGTACTTGTGAACATGGCATGTCATTCATTGTCGTGGGCTGCTCCTTAGGGACAAACCCTAGACCCTTGCCTTTAGTCCATTCATCTTAGGTGCTGAATCAGTGTTGATTTAAACACCCACAGAGCACAGGATAGGTGGATTTTAATGAAAAGAAAGTCATTAGAAAACATGCTTTCAAAACCAGGCTGCCTAAAAACGTGAGGTAGGTCACAGGGAACACAGACCTTTTGATCCCCTGGCCTCCGAGCAGTGGCGGGGCTGGAAACCACAGGACTGCGGGTGTAGGTACACAGCAAACATGGTCAGATCGTCCGGAGGCAGGTACGCCGTCCCTAGAAGCTCACTGCAGTCAGCAGGCGCATGGTGGGAACGGAAGGTCAGCGTGATCTTGCAGTGCACACCGCAGCCCTGGCGGGCACGACGGCTGCTTCCCCGTCTTCGTGTCTGTGCTCTCAGCCCTGTACCGTGGTGATGCCCTGGAAACCCTCTTATGCCGCAACCCTAGTCTTGTCTCCTGCTGTTTCTGACCACTGAACTTCTCTTTTTCTGTCTCTCAGTGCCCTCTAGACCCCCTGAAGTCAGATTTTACCAGACTTGCTCCTGACCAGTTCTCCCCATATGCTATTTGACATTCTGTCCAGGGCTTCACGTTGTTATACAGCTCATGAGTGTTCGAGGAGTCTTTCAAAACCACCTTCCATGTTCCCACGACCCAGCATATGCAGAATGGACGGCGTGTAAACTCTGTGTCGCTTCCATCCGCGCCGTCTCGCTGTCAGGGCGTCTGCTGTTGCAGCACCTTGCAGGGCCGCCCCGCTGACTCTGCTAACAGTGCTCGGCACAGAGAAGCCAAGGTCCGCACCGCTTTCCATATTCCTGAAGCCATGCAGTCCTTGGACGACCACCAAACATCTGGACACTGTTCAGAGACGGGGAGGGGCTCCTGTTCCCAATTTGCCTTATTTTGCACAATGAGGAATACCTTCTTGTACACAGTCTGTCTCCCACTGGAAAAATATTCCCAGCCTTGGCCCTGTCAGGATGCACTGCCACATTTTATGTTTGTTAATAATTCCTGGAATGTATTCCATGGTCAGAAGGAGTTCCATGTCCATATACCCAGCTGCCCCTGGATATCTCCACTTGGACATCCCACAAGTAACCCAAACTCTGAAGGCCAAAACTGAACTTTTCATTTTCACCCACCTACAAACCTGCTCCTCCTACTGTACCATAGCTCAGCGAGGGCTGCCTCGCCCCTCGGGCTGTGTCAGGTGGAAATGGAGCATCACTGACCCCCACATGCCTTCACACCTCTCTGTCGCGCACACACACATGCATCCTGGCAACTGTCACGCATGGAAAAGAGTTCAGATGCAGGTCATGCACTGTGTGAAACTATTCAGATTGTGATGATGCTAAAGCCAAAAATTAAGTAGGACTGGTTCGTTGGATGGCTGGGGAGGTGGATGAATGTAAGGAAAGAAAGTGGGAGGAAAAGAGAGAAGGAGAATGAGAAAAAGAGTAGAAGGAAGTGAGGAAGAAAAGTCTTGAAAGGAAGAGCTGAAGAAAGGAAAGACAGGATTTGCAGGAGAAAACAATGTGATCCATCAGAATTTCCTGACTGCATCGTTGCATTCATGTTTACCACTTCCCTCCAACTGTGGCATGAATATGAGAGCTTTGAGGAAATGCTGTCAGAGCATCTCGTTGCCTTCAGTGAATTAGCTTTAAGTTTTTATTATGGTAAGTTTCCAGTGTATACAGAAGTAGAGCAAACAGTGTTCCTCTCTAATCTTAACTATTCACCCCCAGGCTGCACTCAGCTTTTTTGGGTCCCAGAGCCCGTCATGGGTACTGTGGTTGCCCCTCGCCGTGTCTGTGCAAGGTCGTGTGCTGTGTCCAAAGCCTGAATTCCTCTCTCACTGCATGCCCTCGGCCGGGAAGAACTTCACCAGTAGGAAACACTGGCAGACCTCCAGAAGCCAGCTGAGCATCACCTCTGCGTCCTTCTTTACTGCATCCCAGAGAGACGTGCCTTTGCCAGACCACACCTGGGTCCTGCGTGAGAGGGAGACCCTCTGTTCTCAGAGGATACGATCTTGCAGGAACTGAGGAATTTAGTTGTGTGCTGCACGACAGCCCTTTTATACCTGGCATTTAAATTGCTGGTTTTAAAGAGCTTACACAAATAATATATGTACCTAATGTCTTCTTTTAAAGATATAGAGACTCTCCTGATTGTTGAGCTAAACTCAGCATCAGTAAAAATATTTCTTATCCCAGGAAAAGGCAGAGTTAGCGTTCAGGCGTGCCTCTCACTCTTCCCTAGAGAGCTCATTCCCCACGGGAGCCTGCCAGAGTCACGGAACACATGAAAGCTCAGAAGCAGGAGACAGAAAGAAGAAAAAGACTACCTTCCTACCTGTAGCTCCCAAATAAATATCTAAATGGAAAATATGAAAGATCTGACCTAATATAAGTACCTATGATTCTTAAAACCAGCTTTTTAATGAGTTGCAAGCTTAATAAGAGCCAGAAAAATGAGCCATGTATCTAAAAAGTCGATTTAGTAAGTGTCCTTAACAAGGTAGTAATAATTGCTTTCTATATGTTCTATCCGGCTGAGGTAATAGCTGTGGTGTTTGGGTTAATTATGTGTATCTCATTTCAAGAAAATATTAGCCAGCCCTAGAGCAGGGTGACTAGATTAAGGGTCTCAAAACCATGTCTGGTGATAATGAGAATAAAAATAGCAACCACGTATTGAAGCCCTACTGGGTTCGTGGTCTGCAGTAGATGGACATAGTGCTTGAAGTGGCCATGGAGCTGAATGTCCTCAACATTAGAAAGCTGAGGAGAAGCTACCTGCTCAGCTAAACTTTACACCCCTTGGTGTGCATGACCTTCAGTTGGCCCAGAGGTGCTCACAGGGGTCATGGCAGCTGCTTTGCAGGGTTTGAGAAATGAATCATCCAGCAGCAGGGAGGAAGATTATGCAGCTCCAGAAGTTAGCTAGCATAAGTGGACTGAAGTTATAGGGGAGCAAATTAAAGCTCAAATATAAAAAGAAATTTCTACCACTGATCAGTGCTCAGAAATGCCACAGGAAACCTTTTAAGGAATCCCATGTATTAAGCACCCACTGTGTACCAGCTGCAGAGGTTACCAGCTGGCAGACTTGATATTTCTATCCCCATTTTATATGTGAAGAAATCAGATGCTAAGTCAAAACTTATTGAAGCTCACACGATAAGGAAGTGAAAGCTTTAAGGTTACTGACTTCAAGGCTCATTTTTGTTCACATCCTACCATTGAAAATAACCCTATGTGGCCATCACCCAGATGTCCATCTAGAGAACATGACTAAGAGAATTCCTGCAGGGCAAGGGCAAGTCCTGCCTCTGATCCTTCAAATGTCCAGGCTGTTGGTCAAGCAATAAACTCTCATCAGAACGAATGTTCAATGATCTGCCTCACAAAACCATATAGTAACAGGAGAATTGACAGTATTTTTAAGTGAATTAAAGGATCGGTTTGAGTTGAGCGGCACCTGCTAACTCATTAGGATGCACTGAGTCGGCCTCCTAGTATGGTTTCCTCTGGGCCCATTCATTCCTTGCTGTCCTGACTCTTGTGTTCTGAAGCATTCGTGTAGCACTCCTCTGGCCATGAGAAAGGTCAGTGCGTGTCAAAAGATAGCTCTGTGCCTTTGTATCTGTTACGAACCATAAACATCGGCTTGGAGAAAGTCAAATATTTAGAGGTGGAGAAGAACAGATATTTGTTGAAAGTCTACTGAGTTCTAGAAACAGCCCAGAGACCAGCCCGTCCAGGGAGCATCACCAGGAGCTCAGACAAAACAGGCGGCCCTCCTGGCAGGGCCGCGGGGCAGTGGGCAGGGGGCACGGCGGGCGGTGGGGGAGCGGGGAGGGGGCGTGGCGGGGCCGGGGAAGTAGAGGCAGGCTTGCAGGACAGAACGAGGAATCACAGCGAGGGTTCACCTGGCCTGGGTGCTCCAGGCATAGTCACACCTTCATCACCCTCACAGTGACTACATCCCCCCACCTTCCAGGTGAGACACCTGAGGCTTTGAAAGCAACTGGCCTCAGGTCCCACATGGAACATGCCAGCTTTCAGTGTGCTCACAGCCAGTCACAGTCCCTTGCAGATGACTGACAGCATTCCTGTCTGCTGTCACCTGGCTGTGCGTGACAGCTTGAGCAGATTGTTCCCAGACACGGTGCTCTATTCTCCTGAAATCTGAGGAATAGGGGCAGACCTGTTCAAGTCATAAACGTATTTATATTCTAACAGAAATAAGAAGTACGCTGAGTGCATGGCTTATGGCATAGCTGTTTTATGTCTGTGTACGTTCCCCCAGGGGCGCAAGACCTGGACCGGATCCGCCTCTCCACCTACAGAACGGCCTGCAAGCTGAGGTTTGTCCAGAAGAAATGCAACTGTAAGTACGCCAGTTGTTTGGCCCAATCACCTTCTGCATCCTGTCATTTACATTTGTTACTCAGTTTACTGAAAACAGATTTTCTTGCAAGTACTGAAAAAATATGTTTACATTACCAAAAACCCAGCATTGTGCTACCCAAAGGCAGCATACTGTCCCCAGGAAGCGCTGACTGCCCCTCATGGCCACGGCCCCAGGTGGATGAGCCTCTGGACCTCACATGACCTGTTCCCAGGATGGTTTATGTCTGGATGGGAACTTGTTCCTCTTTCCACGGTATTGTAAATTTAGGACCATCAAAGAGTTTCCAAGTACTTTATAACACATCAAACATTAAGTCTTCCTCATATTTATATTTCCTTTACAAGTACAGGAAAATGTTTATAAGCTTTCTCTTTTCTTTTTTGAAAACTGCTATAAAAATTAATAACTGTTGTCGTCTAATTAGCATTGGATAAATTAATAAAATGGAAACCATACTGTCCTCCTGACGTACACATGGGTCTGGAATGACCAGCATGGGGCTTAGAGGTGGGGGGCCTAAACCCACCGTTTCTGCATCCCGGCCTCCCAGCGTCCCCTGGCAGGCCACCAGAGCCCCCGCCCTTCAGCGCTCGGCAGCCATGGCTGTGGGGACGGGATGGTCAGTGGGCAGCTAGTCCCCCAGCTCCTTGCCCACAGGAGTGGCTACGAAAGGGGTTGAAGTTTGGGACAGCACGAGAAGGGGAAAAAAACAGGTTGGTCAAATGTCAGAGATGTGTTTGGCCCCCGCAGAATGCTAAAACAACCCCAAAACCCGACAACAGTGAAGAAGCAGTGCCCAGGAGGCCTTGTGGCCACGTGCAGTCCTCGTCTGATGGCTGAGCGCTCTTTTCCAGGACTGGTGTCGGAGGACAAGGACATGCTCCCCCCCCAACCCCATCACCCATGGTTCAGCAAAAGGAAGAATGTCCCTGTTTTAGGCAATGAAAAAAGGCCATCTTCTGCGGCTGCCACTCCCGAGGCCCCAGTGGAGGGGGGATGAGTGGGGAGCGGCTCCCAAGGCCCCGGTGGAAGGACGCACGAGCAGGGAGGGGTACTCTGTTTCCTTGAAGTCCTGCCGAGCAGAGCCTTTCTTAGGCTGCTCTGAGCAGAGACGGGGCGTCTGAAAAAGTCCTTACCAAAGGGTCAGGGTGACGGAGAAGGAGAAGGAAGGGGAGGAGGGAGCAGGGGACAGCGAAGGGCCGAGCGTCTGGCAGCCCCATAGCCAGCACTGCCGAGACCCTGACTCCCACCCAGCCCTGCATCGTGTCCCTCCTGCTGTCTGCTTGGGCATCTCCTTCCCCGCTTCCTGTTCTGGCCCCACCCGTGTCCTACACCCAGAGGCGGGCCGTCCTCACGCAGCCCTTGGAAAGCAGTAGGGAAGCCAGGGATAGTCCATCCCCAGGTGCAAATTGCTCATACGTGCTGTTCACCCCTTTGTTCAGTGAGCTTGTGGGGAATAAGCCACTTGCTGGAGGGCGCCCTGCACCCTGCTCAGCACATGCTGGGGACCGGGGCCAGGACCGCGGTGGGCAGCAGCTGCCCCCTCCTGAGAGTTGCCAGTTCAGTTAGGCAGATGGGCTTTTAGATGGACATGCCTGAACGGCACGGGACTGCAGACAGGAATATGGGCCCTGGTTGTGGGAACCCAGGAAACGGTGTCCTGTCCTAGGTGGGAGGGCCGCCGAGAGAGGAGAGGAGCTATCTGGACTGATTCTTTGTTTTTAATTAAGTATAGTTGATACACAATATTATATTAGTTTCAAGTATACAGCACAGTGGTTCATCAGTTACCCACATTATTAAATCCTCACCCCCACTAGTACGACTACTGTCTGTCAGCGTAGGGAGATGTTACAGAATCAGTGGCTGTATTCTCCATGCTATATACTTTCATCCCTGTGACCAATTTCTATTGTGATTGATTCTAATTCTGAAAGAATTAGCAGACATTATGCAGAGAAATGTTATTTGCCCTACAATGCATCTTAGAAATTTCATACATTTCCAGATGGGAAAAACATTACATTCTATATAAGCTAAGCAAAATTAAGCTTTAAGGAAGAAAAACAAGCATATTTGAATGTTCTGCTAAAATCGAGCTGCTTTTTTAAGTTGTTTCCAACTGGTGAGAAGTATTAAATGCAAATAGTGTATGTGTCTACTGAGTTTTCCTTCCTGACAATAAATATAACCCTTGTGATGTTAGTATCTCACAATGCTAGCATAGTTGAGCCTGGCTTATCTTAATCAAAGGTGAGCCTGCCTTTTAGGAAGATAACTGGGAGCTCAGTGTTTACATGACAGGCTATCAGTCAGGGGAAGATCACTTCTGTCTGCAGTAGAACCTGACCCACCGTGAGTTATGCAATAGTAGAAATGAAAAAATCCAGGTAGTATATTCGTAAGTATGTCACTTCATTGGAAACTCATATAGCGTTTACTTCACAGGAAGCGATGGACCGTCACCGTGAGCTTGTTTATTTTCAGGCCCACACCTTATTTATGGGTAAAATCAATTTTTGTATATTGACAAAACTAAGCTTTAAAATCCTATAATGAAGGAAAAAGCAATAACTGATACTTATAACGTCATCACCTAGAAAAAAATAAATGTTGTCTGTCGATAGCATGGAGTTTTAGGTTTTTAGGAGATTTATCTTTTATCTAGATCCAGACATCAGAAAGGTTAGTTAATTCCCCATATTTACTTCCCTGCAGCCCTGGCCCTCTCTGTTGGAGGTTTCCCATAGGGAGCTGTGGTCCCTGTCTCTGATGGTCATGTCCATCCCCTTTAATGCAATTCCTGATGGATGCTGAGAATAACTGGCTCCCTGTGTTCTAGAAAGTCTCCTTATAAGAGGCAGAAAACCAGCCTACGGACTTAAATGTGGCCCGCACCTATTTTTGTACAGACTGTGAACTAAGAATAGTATTTACACATGAATGTTTGTAATGGATTTGAAAGTGGGGAACACAAGCTTATAACCACAGTTAAGCAGAATGTAAGCCCCTCAGAAATACCAGTCTTCTCATTGGCAGACCAGCATTTTAAAAAATGTACTCTACAATTATATTTCTATATTTAATCAGTAAAAATGTTGTGGAAATATCTTTTCTCTCATATATATGCCAACATATTACTATACAATATAGTGGTACCTCTTGGTCCACAAAAACATGCATAGCCTCTGCTATAAAAGCAGAGTTATACAACACCCCCTCTTTTTCCCTCAGGCAAAAGATTCCTTATTCCTTCAACTTTCCTCCATGGGATCTGTTTCTAAGTCAGCTTCTTCCCTCACCGTCCATCCTTGGGCCCCATCCCCCCTGGCCCCAAGCCGTGACTGCCTGCTCCCTAACGCAATACAAGAGTGAATGTCTCTGAAAATTAGGAGACAGCAAATCAGCTATTTTATTTTCTAGGAGGAATGGGACAGAATGTAGAATACAAATAATATTCCCGATACCGCTTTCTGACCAACATTAGCTTCAGGTTTCCTGGTAACTTTTCACAAGAATAAATACCCTAAATGCCGGTTCTAAACGTGTGAAATGGCAACATGTCAGCCTTTATTTTAAACAAATAACTATCTCCTCCTAAGACATTATTTCCTCAGTCAGCGTTGACATGGTTACTGACCCAGACACCCTATAATGTCAGCAGATCTTCAGAAACTACTGTGGAGTGGAGGGAACACAGCCTCAACTTCAGGCACAACAGAAAGCAATGCGAGGTGTAAATCAGAATCTCCATTCCCTGCTGTTTAATAGTGGGGACGGACATAAGGAGACAAGGCCCCCTACCCCCAAACCCATGCCCGCCAGTCCCACACTGTATCGTGGTTCTGGTCAGGTCACAGCCTGAATTTCCTTTCCGTCCTATCAACTAAAACTTAATTTTGTTTAAAAGGAAAAGAGGAGAAAAGGTATACATTTGTATCTGGGCTTTCAGAGTTTCTCAAATATCTTTCCTCTAGAAAATGAAGCTTTTTGAAAGGATCCTTCATCCAGTTATAATCTAAAGTTAGAACACATGCTTTTGTTGGTAATATCTCTGAACTTCTTTCAGGATTTCTTGTGAACCTGTTTACCTAGTTTTCTCTGTCACTGGAATTAACCCAGAGGAGTGCTATCTGTGTGGTAAACCTTGAATACGTACTCTGTGAACGAACATGCTGCCCCTTATTCTGTCTTCACCAGCCTGGTAGTGAGCCTTGTGCTGTAGGAATAGCTGTTGGTTAGGTTTTAGAAGTAAGTGCTGGGATCCCACCCAATTTTCTTCAAAGAAGCAGGCCAGCAGATCGCTCCCCTCGGCCTCACCTTCACACATGCAGGTTGGGCTGCCTGTTCCAGTTTTCCATCATTGCAAAACAAATTACACACGCTTACTATCTTACATCTCTGTGGGTCAGAATCTAGTGCAGCTTGACTGGATCCCCACTCGGGGCCTCATGAGCTGAATCCAGGCGCCGACTGTGTCTGTGGTTCTCTTCAGGGGCTCGGGGTTCCCTCGCGGGTGAACTGGCTGTTGGCAGAATTCGTTTCCTGCTGGATGAAGGGTTGAAGCCTCTGTTCCTCGTCGACAGGCGGCTGGGGCCTTGTGGGTTCCTGCATCGCTGCCTCACGGCCCCAGAGGCCATCCAGCACATAGACGTTTACCTGCTTGCCAGGCAGTGTGTCTCTCTGACTTCCTCCTCTGTGGCCAGCCAGAGAAAAGTCTTTGCTTTTAAAGGATTTATTTCAGGCCTACCAGAAAAATCTCCCTATCTTAAGGTCAACTGATTTGAGACCTTAATTACATTCACAGCAGGCCCTGGGTCTGTGTTTGCATATATGCACACCGTGGGCCAGGAATCTGTGGGGAGGGCACGTGCGTTAGGACCCTGCTTACCACACTGTCCAAGAGCATAGATACCTGTGTTACAGATAATGACACTTAGAACCTTGAATGAAGAAATAAAGTTTATAGTAAAAACTCAGGCAGGAGAAATGACCCAAAAGAGACACATATCTGAAAGAGGAAGAAGGACTCTCTCCATGAGGAGCTGGAGGAAGAGCAGGAACGTGTGGTTGGAGAAGTAGTGGCAGATGGCAAACCCTTGGAGCATGATTGTCTTTGTATTGTTCCAAATGTTTTTGGCACACATTTTCGTTCCCAATGTTGGTCACTCCGGACACTTGTTTCGAATAAAGGAAAGGACATTGCATTGGAATGCAGCATTCCCGAAGATCCCTGTGGGGAAGCTGGCGATGGCAGTGGGGCACAGACCCTCTTGCAGGTGGCGGTGGAAAAGCTGCTCCTGGGCACCCAAGCCTGAGGTGAAAACTGCCTCAATCAGAGCAAACTTCTGGTGTGGAAAAGTGATGATTCTAAAGTCAGTGCTTGTGGTATGGGTTTAATTAAAGCCACTTCGTCCCCTTAAGTGCTTTCATTCATAAGATCTTAAAGATTCAGGGCCTCGTTTCCTGTGAGTATTTACATTTTCCGAGAATGGTGCAGTTTTGTCTGCCCGAGCTCACCCAACATGTGGACCAAGCCGTGCCTGGGCTCTGGTTTCTGGGCATCTGCATGTAACACCCACCAGCCTCCTTCCTTTTCTCCCTGGCATAGCCATCGGACAAAGTCAGTGACTGAGAGTCCGCTTCTGACTCACAAATGTCACCAAGTGCCGCGGTAACAGGCACTTCGTCCCCGTCATCGAGAGGCAAGCAAGCAGACACTGCACCTGTTGGGAGGCTAATAATGGCACCTGGCTGAGTAGCCTTAGTTTCTCAGAAAAAATAAGACATTTCCATGTGAGATCAAGTATGATGCACTTTAATTTTCAAATTCAACATGGCTGAAAAGACAGAAGGAGAATTTGAGGAAGAAACCATGGGAATGTGGCCACAGTCACCATTCACAGCTCTGCTTGCCCGTACACAGCTCTGCACCGAGGTCTGTGTGGAAGCCGCTCGTTTGGGGCGTGAGCCAAGAGCAGAACCTGGACGTGGAGAGAATGCCAACGGACCGGGCAGGCACGTCCTAGGAGCCCTGAAATGCACCCCAGAGCCGTGCACCCGCGCACCGGGGAGCGGTGCTGATCTGGCCACTCTGTGCTGCCTCGGTCTGGGGGCCTCAGGAGTTGACCCCTCCGTGCTGCTGGGTTGCACACACGTGAGTGTTAGGCAGATACCAGCTGTCAGTGCCGAGGCGTCAGAGGCCAAGTGCTGTGTGAACCACACCGAGCCTCCCAAGGTCTGTGTCAGGATGGCCCTTCCCGCGGGACCTGGAGAAAGAGGAGCTGGGGTTGTGAGAAGCACAGAGGAGGGCCAGGAGATCACCTGCGGGGACCTTGGCTTCCTGCGGCGGACGTTTCCTCGTCAGTATTTCCTACTCACTTCTAAAGATTTTTCTTTTTACAAGAGATACACTTCTTATATTCCTGACATCACTCAAGATACCTATGGGTAACCTGTCCTAAGCATTGCCCATCTAGGGCCTCCTCATCCCACTCACTATCCTGTCCCCCAGACGATGTCCATTCCCCTGGGAAAGGGATAGGCAGGAGGGGCCGGAAGCTGGAGACGAGGGGGGAGGCCGGCTGCAGATCCTGAGCAGAAAGCGGTGAAGGCGGTGAAGGCCCGAACTAGGGGCATGGCTGGGATGTAGGCAGTGGGAAGCACACACCGAAGAAACCTGTGAAGCCACAGGCGAGGGCGAAGTGCCCCCAAAGGCGGGGACCCTCGAGCATCTTACTTCTGAGGTCGTTAAACAGATTCTGAGCAAAGTTAACACTGCCAGTGAGAAGTCAGGTACTGTTCAGGTCTTTCTTCTCATTTACCTTCTCTTATTGTTTTTTATAATCCTTTGAAAAATAATAGGCTTAATATTGCTTGTTCAGTTGAATTCAGTCAAATTTTATTTACAGTATGACAGCTATTGAACCAACAATGATTCTATCTCATTTTGAATAATGATGCTGGCATACAAGCGCAATTTAAGGAAAACAATACTTTTTCCTAATACACAGTGGAAGTGAGGACTGGCGTGATACTCAGTTTGATTTGACACCAAAATATGTTGTGGGCCTTTCCCGGACAGTCCATCATCCACTTTCACCAGGAAATTAAAGTGAAACTAAAATGTTATCTTTGTAAGATATGCTTCTCTCCACGGATCCTTAGCAAAGAGAACTGTCTTGCTGGCAGAGGCAAACTTCGGGAGCAAGAAATATGTTGAGTTTGAAAGCATAAAATAAATTGGTGAGCTACTCAGATGTTGTTTAGATTCGTATTCTAGAGAGGTAGAGCTCGTGGCTCGCTGCCAGAAGGCAAATATGAAAATTATCTCTAATTAACTGTTTTTCTGAACTCAGTCTTTGGTTGAGCAATGGCTACTCTCATCCATGTAATCACATCAAAGTACATTTGTTGACCCTGGCAGAGCAGACCACTTAACTTCTTCCTCCCTAACAGCTTTTCGAACACTGGTATCATGATCAAAGGCCTGCATAAGGTATAGAAATAAGTTATTTATTTGAGAAAATATTAACAACTGGCTAATTTGCAAATGGCTTTCTTGGCCACAGTGTTCCCAGGAGTCTCGTGCTCCTTCTAAATAAATTCCTCTCACTCCAGTGACCATCGGTTTCCTGTTCTTCCTTCTCTTATCTAAACCCATCTTTTAAGTCCTGCTCCCAAACCCCAGTTCTCAAACATCCTTATTGCAGGGCTGCCCTGGCCAAACGCCAGGCCTGTGGAACCAGAGGCCACGCCTGAGACCCACTCATCCCCCAGTTCTCACCGCGGGTGGCTGTGGGCGGGACTCGTTGGGAAACGTACTTAGCGTTACACTTTACCAGATGGAAATGCACAGTTTCTCCATTTGCTTACTGCAAAATTGGAGAAGTGTTATAAACTGGGCAATAGAAAAGGTTACTAAGTTACAAACCCTACTTTCCAGTAAACACCACCACAAACTCTGCTGGCCAGTCACCATGCAGGACCCGAGAGGCCATCCTCACTCACTGCTCTGCCATTGGTCTTCAAGCCTCCCCCTCAGGTCCCCTCAGGTCATGTGGTCATGTCCTTGCCCATTGGGGGGGTCCCCTCGGATCATGTGGTCAGGTCCTTGCCCCCTGGCGGTCCCCTCGGGTCATGTGGTCAGGTCCTTGCCCTCTGGGGGGGGGGTCCCCTCAGGTCATGTGGTCATGTCCTTTCCCACTGGGGGGGTCCCCTCGGGTCATGTGGTCATGTCCTCGCCCACTGGGGGGGTGGTCCCCCTCAGGTCATGTGGTCAGGTCCCCTGTAATTGGGAGCCACTTGAGCCCTTCCCACCTCTTATAAACTTTCCAATTTCCCACCTGCATCTGAGTTCTAGTAGCTGCTGAAATCTGCCCTAAGGATATCGGCTTTTGGTGACTCGCCCTGATTCTGACCTTCAGTTGGGCCATCTGAAGGGGTCTCTTCCAGGGAATCACAACCTCATTTAAGGCCAGGCTTTCACTGTTAAATCACCTGTAACTTAAAGCGTAACGTATTGTACAACCTTCAGAATTACTGGCTGAGTTTCATTTCTTTTGAATATATTGTGGAACCTCATTCCGTGCCTCCTCCCCCAACCCTGCGTGCATGCACACAGGCCGTCTTCCTCCGTGTGCGGGTGGCCGCGCGGCAGCGGCTGTACGGAAAGTAGGGACACGCTCAAACACTCTCTTCCCCTCGGGAGCTGGGGCGCTCGAATTTCATGGTACGATTTGATCTGAAAGTGACTAAAAGGGTCACTTCTATGTGACACAGTCTGAGACCCATAACATCATCATATCCATCAGGAGGAAAACTAATCTGGAGTTCTAGAAGAAAGCTTGTATTAAGGGACAAGTATCTTCTTAACAGAATGGAGCAAAGAACTAGGATTTGATTTGAAAGAATTTGGGGAGGGGAAATGTAATTCTATCTGAACATGATACTGAATTTTAATGCCAGTTTTATCTCAAAAAAAAAGAATAATGCATAAAATGTGTATAGTGCTTTATAGTTTACTAAATGTTTCCCACTGTAATTTTTGTTTCCCAGAACACCTATAAGGTAAGAAAAGTGGGTATTAATACTCCTATTGCACAAATGAACGAACACTTAAGTTCAGGTCTACCATCACTAAGCCTGTGGTTTTCACTACAAGAGAAAAGAGATGGTTGCCTGTGCATCCCACTGGTTTGTTAAATATCTCTGTTCTCTACTGCCTGTAAGTCCTGTGTGCTCAGGGACCTGCCTGTTTCATCCATACTAATTCTACAACCCAGACCTGTGCGGCCACATGTAAGGGCTGAACAAATACTTGCTGTATGAAGAAAATGTCTAGTATCAGGAGAGGAAGTCTAAGAGCAAAGGCTACTGGTGGCCTGGGGATGCATTTGCAGAGGAGCCTGGAGTCATTCCCGCGGCTCACAGGGGAGAACGCTTCTGTCCCCACCCCTCACACCCTAGCCCTGGGGTGACCTGACCTACATGTGAAGCTCCATAAGTGCATTTTTACTTACAGTGTACTTGGCATTAGAATTCTGAATGAGACTTCCCACTGGAAAGCTGTCATGGGAAAAGGCAATGCTCACATGTGCTCACTTTTCAGTGCCAAGGACAGAACTTCACTGGCTGACTGAAAGAATGAATCCCATGACTAACTTCCCTACCAGCCTACAGATACATTTTAAGAATCTGCTGTGTGGATGAACACAATGGGGCACTTCAAACCCACTGTATAAACTAATGCCAGAATTACCATGTGAACTTGGTTCTCACACTCTGAAGAGTGTGGTTACATTGGAAAATTCACGCTTCCTGAAGGGCAGGAAACTTGGGGAGCCGAGAACTGGAAAAGTTTTCAGGTGAAGCAACCCATCTTCTTTGCAATGAGCTTGTCTCAGAGATGGGAAAATAAGTCCTAGCGAAGCCTCAGACAATAGTCATCATCCCTTTAAGCTTGGTGGCAAGGGTGGTGGAGGTGGAGTGGGTGTGTGCATGGGCGCATGTGTGTGCATCTGCACACACACATGCAGAGTCTGCACGCTAGAGTGTACATATATTCCCAGTGGCTTATCAACACTGTGTTCAGCTCCAGGCTAGCTGCAGTTTCCCTTTCTCCTAATTAAGACAGCACATCACAGGCAATGAGTGACCTTCTCATACATGTAAATATCACACCCTCTAAAACAATGTGTATGTGCTTAGTTAGGCAAACCATAACCTAAACAAATGGATAGTGACCAGCTCCTTGTGACATCCTCACAGCCCTCTGGAACGTGGCAGGCTGTCCTGAGACCAGAGGACTGGGAACTGCTGACTTCGGCAGGAATACATTCTGCTCAGGGATATTGTTAAGGGGCAGAGTCCCATTTGCCAGGTCTGGGCTGGGGGCTTGAGAGTCTGCATCTGCAGCAAGCCGAGTGCCTGTGACCAAGGATCGTCCTGGACCAGGAGCAGCAGCACGAGGAGCCACTATACAGCTTCGCAGGATTCGGATGGATAGCCCCTACTGAGAACCTCTACTCCAAAGTGACTAAAGTGAGGTCACTGTGAGAGGAATGTTTATTGACCTTCTCCAGCTGCAAGCCCTGGGGAGCCTTCGAAGGGTTTATAAATCCGTGACTGTCAGAATTGCCTGGAGAACTTTGTCACAACCTTTCCCACCCTCCTAAATTTGGGGAATCAGTAAGTGAAAGTATCTGGGCTTGGGAATTTTGAAGAGATCTCTAAGTGCTTTAGAAAAAGGACCTATGCTCAGAGTCACTGACCTGGACCCAGTTTCCATGATGTGGACCAGGGAAGCCGGCTAATTGATGACATAGATTAAACCCTGAAGTTGTCCTTTGACATTCCTATCCTTTCTGTACCCTCTCTCCGAGATTTTACCCTTTTTATATAATTCTCCTACTTCTAACAAAGTCAGTGGCAGCAGTCATTTCTATCTAGGCATAAAAGGGTTTGCCATTTTTGCAATTTTCCCAGGGATACTTGGATTTAAGTCATCTTTAACTGTGGACTAAAGAGTCCATCTTCTATTAAAATAGTGTGAGGCATCAGCAAACAGATAAGAATCACTGCTGGAAATCAATGAACCCTTTTCTACCCACTGGCAGACAGCCCCCTCTACTCATACACTTCTGCCCCTGACCTAGTGCTTTTCTACCTGAGATTGCCTGGATTTAAGGCAAACTCTTAAAGCTTTGTCTATTGCCACTTATTTGTAAAGACAAACTGTGAGGTGTTAGTAATTAATGTTTGAAATTAACAGTTATAAAATTTTTAAGTTTCTGTAAAGTACTAAATACTACTTTAAAAAATATATTGTTGGGGAAAAAAGATGGTGGCATGAGAAGTAAGGCAGAAACCTCCTCCTAAAATCACATAAAACACAAAAATACAGCAAATACAACTAATCCTGAAAAAAGCAACCCAAAGACTACAGAACAGACTGCCTACACCTGGGGAAAAAGAGAGGACCTAACAGAAAAGGGTAAAGTAGCAAAGCCATGATATGACAGGACCCAAGCCCTCCTCCACCCCAGACCACAGGCAGGGGGGAACAAAAATGGGGCAGGGAAGGAGTAGAACCCCAGGCCTGCTGAACACGCAGCCCTGGAGATTTGCTCCAGGAGCATGAACCCACATTGCATGGTGCTCTGGAGATTAGTGGGGTTAGAAAACAAAGATGGGTGGAATACTCGGAGAGAGTGAGATTCCAGTTATTTGTGGAGGAAGGTACCCACAACCGGCCCCCCTAGAACAAAAGAAAGGTGGGCACTTTGAAAGACTTCCCAGCTGTGAGAGGGCTGCTAAAGGAACAAAGATTACACAGAGCTTGCAACTCAGGAGAAAGGGCACATGACAAAATCATTCTAACACACTCAGACCAGCAGGTTGGGAACTCTCAGGAGCTTCAGGCACTCCATCCCCCTGGTTGGCAACGCAGCCCCCAAGGTCCCCCACTATAATACACAGCCTGCCACTCCTTCCTCCCAGCATAAACCAGTCTGCACATCTGATGCCCCTGCCATCGTGGCAGGCCAGCCAGAGGGCAGCGCCGCCTATGGCAGCTACAAGGACATAGCACAGAGGCTTTCCCCTGCACACTCGGACCACTGGACCTGACAGTGGAGGCAGGCGCTACAGCCTGGAAGGCAGGAAAGAGCTCTTTCCTCCTGGCACAAGCTGGTTCTGCTTGCCTGTGGTGCCCACCATTGCTGCAGGTGCTCGGCAGCTCCAGAGAGTAGAGCTTCTGGACACTAGAGGGTGCAGCCTACACAAATTCATTATTCCATAGTAATCATTAGAAATATGAAAAGGCAGAATAATCTTGTACAGACCAAAATCCTTCAAACACCAGAAAGAGGGCTCAGTGAAACTGAAATCACCAATCTTCTTGATAAAGATTTCAAAATAAAAATCATAAACATGCTCATGGAGCTACAGAAAAATATTCAAGACCTCAGGGAGGACTTCAAGAAAGAGAAACTTTGAAAAATACAGTATCGGGATTTAGAAGCAGAATCGATGAAGTAGAGGAGACAGTAAATGAAATAGAAATTAGAGAACAGGAATACAAAGAAGCTGAGGCAGAGAGAAAAAGGTCTCTAGGAATGAAAGAATATTAAGAGAACAGAACAATATTCACATTATAGGGGTACCAGAAGAAGAAGAAAGGGAAAAGGGAATAGGAAGTGTCTTTGAAGAAATAATTGCTGAAAGCTTCCCCAATCTGGGAAAGGAAATAGTCTCGCAGATATCCCAACAGAAGGGACCCTAGAAAGACAACACAAAGATATGTAATAATTAAAATGGCAAAAAGATCAAGGATAAAGACAGAGTATTAAAAGCAGCCAGAGACAGAAAAAAGATCACCTACAAAGGAAACCCATCAGGTTATCATCAGAGTTCTCAGCAGAAACCTTACAGAACAGAAGGCAGTGGCATGATATATTTAATGCAGCAAAACACATGGGCCTCCAACCAAGAATACTCTACCCAGCAAGGTTATCATTTAAATTTGAAGGAGGGTAAACAATTTCCAGATAAGCAAAGGTTGAGGGAATTTACCTCCCACAAACTGTCTCTACAGTGTATTTTGGAGGGACTGCTGTAGATGGAAGTGTTCCTAAGGCTAAGTAGCTATCACCAGAGAAAATAAAACCACAGTAAAGGAAGTAGACCAATTAATTACTAAGCAAATGCAAAATTAAATCAACTACCCACAAAGTCAGTCAAGGAATACACAAAGAGTACAGAATATGACACCTAACATATAAAGAGTGGAGGAGGAAGAAAAAAATGGGAGAAAAAAAAAGAATCTTCAGATTGTGTTTATAATAGCATAATAAGCAAGTTAAGTTAGACTGTTAGATAGTAAAGAAGCTGCCTTTGAACCTTTGGTAACCATAAATCCAAACCCTGCAATGTCAATAAGTACATACCTATTGATAATCACCCTAAATGTAAATGGGCTGATGCACCAATCAAAAGACATAGTTACAGAATGGATAAAAAAACAAGACCCATCTATATGCTGCCTACAAGAGACTCACTGCAAACCCAAAGACATACACAGACTAAAAGTGAAGGGATGGAAAAAGATACTTCATGCAAATAATAGGGAGAAAAAAGCAGGAGTTACAATACTTGTATAAGATAAAATAGACTTCAAGACAAAGAAAGTAACAAGAGATAAAGAAGGACATTATATAATGATAAAGGGGTCAGTCCAACAAGAGGATATAACCATTATAAATATCTATGAACCCCACATAGGAGCACCCAAATATGTGAAACAAATACTAACAGAATTAAAGGGGGAAATGGAATGCTATGCATTCATATTAGGAGACTCCAACACACCACTCACTCCAAAGGACAGATCAACCAGACAGAAAATAAGGAGACAGAAGCACTGAGCAACACATTAGAACAGATGGACCTAAGAGACATCTACAGAACACTCCACCCAAAAGCAGCAGGATACACATTCTTCTCAAGTGCACATGGAACATTTTCCAGAACAGATCACATACTAGGCCACAAAAAGTGCCTCAGCAAATTCCAAAAGATTGAAATTGTACCAACCAGCGTTTCAGACTACAAAGGTATAAAACTAGAAATAAATTGTACAAAGAAAACAAAAAGGCCTACAAACACATGGAGGCTTAACAACATGCTCCTAATTAACCAGTGGATCAATGACCAAATTAAAACAAATATTGAGCAATATATGGAGACAAATGAAAACAACAGCTCAACACCCCAACCTCTGTGGGACGCAGTGAAGGCAGTCTTAAGAGGAAAGTATTTAGCAAAACAGGCCTATTTAAAGAAGGAAGAACAATCCCAAATGAACAGTCTAAATTCACAATTAATGAAACTGGAAAAAGAAGAACAAGTAAGGCCTAAAGTCAGTAGAAGGAGGGACATAATAAATATCAGAGAAGAAATAAATAAAATTGAGAAGAATAAAACAATAGAAAGAATTAATGAAATAATAAGCTGGTTCTTTGGGAAAATAAACAAAATACATAAACCCCTAACCAGACTTAGCAAGAAAAAAAGAAAGTATGCATACTTAAACAGAATAAGAAACGAGAATGTGGAGAAAGGAGAATCTGCCTACACTGTTGGTGGGGATGTAAATTAGTTCAACTATTGTGGAAAGCAGTATGGAGGTTCCTCAAAAAACTCAAAATAGAAATACCATTTGACCCAGGAATTCCACTCCTAGGAATTTACCCTAAGAATGCAGGAGCCCAGTTTCAAAAAGACAAATGCACCCCTATGCTTATCGCAGCACTATTTACAATAGCCAAGAAATGGAGGCAACCTAAGTGTCCATCAGTAGATGAATGGATAAAGGAGAAGTGGCACATATACACAGTGGAATACTATTCAGTTATAAGAAAGAAACAAATCCTACCATTTGCAACAACATGGATGGAGCTAGAGGGTATTATGCTCAGTGAAATAAGCCAAGAGGAAAAAGATAAGTACTAAATGATTTCTCTCATTTGTGGAGTATAACAACAAAGCAAAGCTGAAGGAACAAAATGACAGCAGACTCACAGACTCCAAGAATGGACTAGTGGTTACCACCGGGAAGGGCTAGGGGAGGGAGAAGGGGATTAAGGAGCATTATAATTAGCACATACAATGTGGGTAGGTCACGGGGAAGGCAGTCCAGCCAGAGAAGACAAGTAAATGACTCCATAGCATCTCACTAAGCTGATGGACAGTGACTACAGGGGGGTGGGAAGGACTTGATAATATGGGTGAATGTTTAAACCACAATGTTGTTCACGTGAAACCTTCATAGGATTGTATATCGATTCTTTAATTTTAAAAAATACATTGTTTTTTCTTGACATGTTAATGTTAACTAAATAATTCCATTATGCAAGCCATTGCCTTATGTATCATATTAGTATGAAATGTATGCAGTTGTGTAAGGGAGGAAACCCCCTTCCTATGTCTGTGCCTAATAGCAGATGCCCTATGATGGACAGTTAAAGCTTGGTGGACAGTGAAGTGTGCGCAGTGCCATCTTGTGGTTCATAGTCATTAGTGCACAACCTAAATAACAGGAAATGATTAGATGGCTCAGTAGTGAGCAGTATATTTATGCAACTGTCAGACTTTTAAAAGATCTCTTAACTTCCTGATGATTCTCAGCTTAGCACATTTCTTAATGGTTCTGTTCAACGAAAAGACTTGTGATGCTCTCCTTTCTAATGATGATTAATAGATATTGAACACTTACACACACACACCCTGTGTGAAGTGCTTTATGTGGCCCATCTCATTCGATCCGTGCAATGACCCTGTCATGGAAGAACTCTTATTGCCCCCATTTTATAGAGGAGGAAACTGAAACTGAAGGGCGTTAAGTGCTTTGCTCAAGGCCATGTGGGTAGCCAGTAGCAGAATCCTGTGGGAACCCAGCCGACAGCCAGGAACCTGCCCCAGCCTGCTGTGTGCACCCCCCAAGGAAGTTCCCCCATGACATGGTTCCAAGAAGTCCTTAGGAGGGTCTTCCCGCCAGGTCTCTACTGATCAGATACAGTAAAATGGATTCACACTCCACTAAAGCAGAATCTATGAAAATAAACTGAGTATCTGCTTTTGTGGCTGGGATGTGGCTTGTGCTTCTATCACCCACAAAATATATGTTTAAAATTATATGTTAATTATTAAATTTGGAGGACTGGGCTAAAACTTAGGTTTGGAGTCACAGATCTTACAAATTAGTAATAGCATAGCTATAGAGGATATTTAATTATTTTAACACTAATAGCTGTAATTTGTCGAGCCCTCAATATGTGCTAAGCCCTGTGACCAGCACTTGTATATACATTTTCTCTTTTATCCTCACTACAACCCATTCTAGGTGGTGTTACTTTCCTCCCTTCTAAAAAAGGGAATAGTAAAATGTATGGAGGTGAAATAACTTGCCCACAGTTTTTCAGCTGTTAGTAGAGCCAGGAGTGAAAATTCCATCTCTGTGATGGCAAGGTCTGTCCTTTCCCCTTCGCTGCTCCTGGGAGATAAGCATGTGTAATGTGCATGATAACAGCATTCTGTGCACTGCCGCCCCTACCCAGAATACCACCACCTCCTCTTGGACTACAGCAGTGGGCTGCAGCTATGCCTACATGCGTGCTGTCCACCTCCATTCCTTCCTTCTCTTAGTCAGAAATGGTATTTTTAAGCTGCATTTATGATCATGTCGCTCTCCTATTTAAAACCCACATCTCAGCGTCAAGACCAAAGTCCTATCATGTTTCCAGTACTCCTCCAGCTTTATCTTGTTCTTCTGGCCCCTTCACAACCATGTCATAACCCCATTTTGTACCTGGCGCCTGTCTGGTTACCTGTTAGTGTGAATGCATCATGGCTGTGCCTACACCTGACTGTTAGCTTCCCGAGGCAGGAGCCACATCCGTATTGTTCACTGTTGTGCCCCAGGACCCTCCCATAGTGCTTGCACATAATTATGAAAACTAGTTTTAAGTAATTTTTTAAATTAAGGTATCATTGATATAGAATCTTATGCTCAGGTTTCACATGAGCAACACTGTGGTTACTATATTCCCCCTATTATCAAGTCCCCAACACATATCCCATTACAGTCACTGTCCCTCAGCGTAGTAAGATGCTATAGAGTCACTACTTGTCTTCTCTGAGCTGCACTGCCTTCCCTGCACCCCCGCACCCCCATATTATGTGTTCGTTAAGCTTCTCTGACATGTGAGGCTGGGATGAGAACTGCTGTCACCACAGAGTCTCTTCCTGTGGCAGATACAGTGCAGTGGGGGAAACAAACAACCAGCTCTCTACACAGAGTCCACTAAATGCTGTGGTGGGGAAGAGTGGGGTTCTGGGGTGGTGTGTAGGAGGGTACAAACCTAAAGGCAGGAGATCCAGAAATACATCCTTGAAAATGTGGTGTTGACACTAAGGTTTGTCATTCAAAAATGTCACCCTGGCTGCTGTGAATACAAAGCACTGGAGTCAGAGTGCAGATGAGCCGGCCTCAGCTGACCAGTCAGAGGAGGGGGTGCGGGCCTTGGGTGGTGGAAGCCGGGGCCAGAGGAGATGCAGGAGCTAACGTGGTGCCTAGTGGATGACGTGACGTGCCTAGGATGCAGCCTGGCAGCATGTGAGACTTGGGGACCCAGGGGCGAAGTCTGCATTCTAGGTGGGGCCGCAGGAAGGTTGAGAAGGGGTGCCATGCATCAGGGGAGGGGAGCCCAGCGAGAGTGGGTCTGACGTGGTGTGAGCTGGGCGAGCAGGGGCTGCTGTGCCTGCTGGACTTCTCCCTGGGCATGCTGTGCATGCCCGTGGCCTGTGTGAGGCCACCCCTGGCCTCCGGAGTGTCCCTGGGCCCTCAGAGGCTCCCCAGGAGAGACAGAGGTGCCCAGGTCCCCTCTTTCCAGCAGCCATTTCTTTTTCTGGGCTTGTAGCCATCTCCTTCCCAGGCTCACATTTACACCCATTCCGCTCTTCTCCAAAGCCTGTTTCACACGATCCCCAGCTGGGAGCCAGTGAGAGTGGGTCGGGACCCTCCCTCCGGGCATGGGCAGATCCCCGGCAGAACGACAGGCCGGACCTCATCATCCCTGCTGTCTACACCCTGCACCCAGACATACTCCAAAGACTAGACTGAGGGGATCATATCAAATATATGGGAACTATAGAAAGTCCAGCCATTTCCCTTAGAAATTAAATAAGGAAGTAAATGCAGCTTGACGATGCATCTCCCTGAGAGTGCCTTGATTGCTAGGTTGAAGATCTGGATAAGTTACAGCAAGAATGATTTCCTGCTGTGTAATATACCAAACAGGTCAAATTTGGAATCACATAAATCTGAATTTATCCAAATCTGAGTATTAAAGTATTTCATTTGGACAGTGATTTGTATTCCTCTGCTAAAACCAGAGAGTGTCAAAAAGTTTCTCTTTTGACGCTGTTCACTTGTTCACGTATAATGTTATCTTTGTGCACTGAGCACTCTGCTTCTAACTTCGTGCATTTCCCCACATAAGGAACACATCCCACTTCATAGATGAGGAAGGTGCAGCCCCAAGCCTCTGGGGTTAAGAGGACATTCACTTACAGCAGCAGAGCCAGATAGGACCCAAATCCGTGAGTTCAGTACATCTTAGGTCTCTGTTTTTAATATAGTGTCAGAAATGAACCTAGAGGTAGGAGACTGAATCTTGGGAGCTGGCAGCAGGAAGGCATATGGGGAGCGCACATTCATGAGGAACTGAGACATACATGTGTATTTCACTGGGGAAGACCATGTATTTATTTTCAAATGCAGAAGTATAATGAAAAGGGAATCTTAAACTTGGTGAAGTCATAGAAAAGCTAGAACTCTCATACACTGTTGACAGCAATGTAAAATAGCACAGATATTTTGGAAAACACTTCAGATGTTTCCCCCAAAATGATTTACCTACCATATATCCTAGGCACCTTGTTTCTAAGTATTTACGAAGAGGAATGGAAGCATTTGTCTATTAAAAAATGTGTGCATGAGTTCATAGCAACTTTATTCATAATAGCCAAAAACTGGGACAACACAAATGCCTACCAGCAGGTGAATGGATAATCAAATTGTGATATATCCATATGACAGAATATTATTCAACAACAAAAAGGAACAAGCATGGGTGCAACACCCTGGGTGATTCTCAAAATAATTACACTAAGTAAGAGAATCCAGAGGAAAAATGCATCCTGTATGATCCCAGCCATGTAGAGTTCTAGAAAAATATAATGAATGCAGTGAATGTGTGTGGCTGCCTGAGATGAGGAGTGAGTTCAGAGGAGCATGAGGAAACTTTAAGGGGTAATGGATATGTTCACGGTCTTGACTGTGATGTTGGCTTCTGAGATATGATAATAGGACCTCAAGGTGAGCAAAGAAGAAATGGCAATGGACTCCTTGACGACCCTAGTGAAAGTGGCTGTGACTCAGGCTGCGTGAGTTACTCAGTAAGGTGGCCGAAACATTTGTTCTTAGCCGGGTGAAGCGACCTGTGACTTAGCTGCGCTGCTGCATCACATGGCTACCCTTCCTTTTCCCTGCCCATCTTCCTGCCTACCTTAACCTTCCCTGTTTTCCTTATTCCAATATACTTCCACTACTAAAAATACATAAATAAATGAAAAAACTTTAAATACTCAAATGAAGTCTTGATATCTTTTCTAACACAAGAATTTAAGTGTTGGTTTTCTCTCCTTTTTTTTAAGGGGTCAATGTGTACATTAAAGACAGAGAGACTTGTTATTAATCACAAGTGCTGTATACTTCAAGGTTGCTAAGAAACTAGATCTTAAATGTTCTCACCACAATTATTGCGCACGATGTGCTAGCTAATAGCATCATAGTGCAAAGTAGAAATGTATCAGGTTGACAGGTTTACACCTTAAACTTATATGATTTGGACAGTGATTTGTATTCCTCTGCTAAAACCAGAGAGTGTCAAAAAGTTTCTCTTTTGACGCTGTTCACTTGTTCATCATAGTGCAAAGTAGAAATGTATCAGGTTGACAGGTTTACACCTTAAACTTACATGATGTTCTATGTCAATTATATCTCAATATAAAAGAAGCCAGATAGACTTGGATTTGAAAGCCAGTTTTGCCATTGGCTGACCTCGGACCTGTGCATCTGTAGGTTGACTTCCCTGACCTTCCATTTCCCCACACGGCATATGGAGGTAATAGCTGTATTTCAAAGGTCATTGTGAAGATTAGAAATAACTATCTACTGTTGTGTTCAGTAAATCACTTGCTTGCTGTTACACATTGTACATGACCTTTGAGATCAGGCACTGTGCTTTTCTTTAGGACAGGCTCTGCAACAGTCAGATACACACTAAAGCCTGTGAGGTGTCATGGTGAAACAGGGCCCAGGTTACACATAAAGTAAGGAATCTGCCCTCCCGTGCAATTTGGGCTAACATGTTTCCTCTGCTTTAATTGTATGTAGTGCACCTGGTGGACATCTGGAACGTCATAGAAGCATTGCGGGAAAATGCTCTGAACAACCTGAACCCAAACACAGAACTCAATGTGGCCCGACTGGAGGCTGTGCTTTCAACCATTTTTTACCAGCTCAACAAACGGATGCCAACCACTCACCAAATCCAGGTGGAGCAGTCCATCAGCCTCCTGCTTAACTTCCTGCTGGCCGCCTTTGATCCGTAAGCTCCCTGTGAATGTGTGTTACTCTCTGCATCTTTGGTCTCCCTTCCTCTTGTCCTTCTTTGTCTTTATTCCAAACAATTTTCTAGGGTAATCAACTACCTCTTTTTTCTTGATCAGACTAATATCTCAACAAAGTCTGTGTGTTTAACATAGATTTTTAAATGCTGTGGAAAAGACTAGAAAGTGAAATAGTGCCATAGGCAATCAAAGACAGTTGTAGTCTATGTGCTGACCATTATGTAACTCATCCCAGGCTTCCTAGCAGCTGTGGACGCTTGAAAGTGTTGTGTGATGGCATACCTATGGAGCGACTCAGTGACGCATGAAGTGGGAGGATGTTTTTAACTCTCTTCTTTGCAAATTGTCTAAGATAGTGTCATAACAAAACCACGGCATAAACAGGGAGGAACTGAAATGTGTTTCTGGACCAGCCCAGTGAACACAGCCATGGCTTGCATTGAATGGAAAAATGTGATTCCATCCACATACCAGGATTGGAACTCAGGCTCATTATCACTCAGTCTCCCCTCATAGAATCAGAGAGTTTGAGGTCTTGGACCATCCTTCCCAATCTCCCATTTTACAGAAGAGGGCCTGAAGCGCAAAGAGGTTGTCCCTTGTCCCGCACCTCTCGGCATGTTAGCGCAGGGTAGGGACTTAGGTATTCAGCTAAGGTTTCTTTTCCAGGATGCATGGCAGCCTTGCAAATTGTAAAAACTCTCCTGGATTACACCATCAGCCTCAGCTCTCCAATGGCCTTTTGCTGAGAGCGCCTGGTCTAGACATCATATCAGCACCTCTACTTTCATTACTGGTTTTGAATATTAAAAAGGAAAATTGCTAACTTGACCTTTTAGCAATCACAGTTTAAGCCTCTCAAAATATTTTGCTTAGTCTCGTTGTTGGGCCAGTGCTTGGGAATATTTAAGCCCGGCCCTGGAGATGTGCCAGTCAGACTCACATTAGCATACTGCTCACAAACATCACCAGCTGTCACTTTGCTACAGAGCTGTCCACGCTCAGTTTGATCAGTGTAAAGTATTGTTTCCATGATGTTTACATTTTGAGAATTCTCGAGTAGAAACGAACAATTCTGAAGCAGGCAGTCCTTGATATATTCTGCGCTCAGTCTGTTCAGACGTTCCAGCCGGTGTCTGCTTTGGCCCAGTCATTATGGAAACCAAGAGGCCAGCAGGTAGAGAAGGCTGTGGTTCTGCATGGCAGGTGGCGGAATGGAAGCCGGCTGTGGCATCTCTGGAACACCACCCCCATCCTGTCCCCTTAACAAGGGCATGGAAGCTTTCAGACTTGCCACTGCTGTCTTCAAGGGACATATTTGTTATAAGTGTAGCAATGGAAATGTAAAGAGAAACAGTTTCCTGATAAGTCTTGGAGTGCGGCTAGACGATTCATGAGGGATCACAGCTAACATAGTTCGTATCCACTCCATAAATGCGGGAGCAGGACAGGATTAACAATAAGGAAGGGGGATTCTGTGAAATATATGAGACCCCAACTAACAGAGTCAGATTTTTTACTTTTGTTTAGAAATACTGGGGAAATTATGTGTAAAACGCAGAGCTGTGCATGTTCTCTCAGCACTGAGAGCGAAGCTGAGCCACTTCACGGCTGTGAGCACTACGCCTAAGAACTAGCCCAGGTACGGAGCCGCTCACACAGGTGTGCACGAGCAATGCTGGGCCCCTGCTTCCAGGTAGGAAGGCCCCAGATGTACACGCTCCCTAATCTATTGTAGGAGGTTTTTAACATATCAGCATAGAGAAATCTCACTGTAAAGATTTGCAGACACATCCCCATGGAGACCCCAGTATGAGGGAGCTCTGCCTTCTCTCCTTTGGCAAATGAGTATAGCAGTTCACATGTGCACAAATTCCCATCTGATGGCTTTTGAAATTTAGATGATATGGCATAAGTTATCAGGAAGCTCTGCTAACTAGAAACATTCACTTAGAAGTGAGAATAGGACGAGAAACATAGGAATGAAATGAATGTTCAGTTCCATTCCTCACAACAGTCCACTCCTATGGGTCCACATGAGATTCAGGGTGGGAATCTGGTGCCACCTCCCACCAGCTGTCGCTCCACAGACCCCGAGTTTAAGGGAGCCTCTGGGCTTGGGCTTAAAGTGCATCAAGGACACACGGCTGTTATTATTGGATCACTGAAACACCCTGGAGATTTTCTCTCATTTGCTGCAAATTTAAATGGTGTATAAAAAGAAAGAAAAAAAATCCAAAATAAAAGTTAGAGATGCCTTAAGAGCCTGCATTCTGAAGAGGTGATGTACAAAATAAGAAGAGAAGAAACACAGTACAGCAATTTAAATTCAAGAAGAGTAAGAACTTGCATTCAAAGGAGCTTGGTCATTGTATCATAGTCCCTTAAAATTCACCAGATCTGGGAGCTGGACTCTGCCAAGCAAATGGGGACCTGAAGTGAGAATCAAAGCCTGCTTCCCTTGGTTGGGACCCCAGGAGCCAGACTCACCTCCCCACACACACCCTCCCCGAGAACCACATTCCTCGCTCTTCTCCCCAAACAGCACCTGGTCCCAGCATTCCTGCAGCCACGTGCACACAGCAGACCTAACCCGTTCCCTGGTGGCAAGATCTCTCTGCTCTTTGGCCAAGGTGGCCTTTTGGGAAATACAAGTAGCCCTGAGGATGGTGTGTGGGATGCTAGGAGCTGGCCCCCATCTGTCACTGAGCCTGGCCCATGTGTGTGCCCTGACCTCCTTCTGAAAATGGCTGTGTCCTAGGAGGGATTAACCAGGGAGCTGCTACCAGCTGACCTCTGAGCGATCCTGCCACACCCAGACACTGTTTCCTCCAGGGCCCTAGGGAAATGGGTGAGAAAGGAGGCGTCGGAGGAAGGGAGTGAGGCTGAGTGGGATGCGGAATGTCAGGACACACCCTGAGCCCTGAGCCAGCCCCCTCCTCTTGCCCCTCCTGGACACCCCAGGGTCAGCCTGCCTCCTGCCCACACTTGCTGGCAGGTGCCGCTCTCTGGGGCTCTCGCCCTCAGAGTCCACAGACAAATTGGAGCAGCTTTTCCCTCACCTCTCGTGTCTATCTCAGTGGGGAAAATACTCTTTTAAGTGTTGTCAGAACTTCCACTGCCTCATTACTGTGTAGGAAGCAGAAAACGGCAAGACAGAGCGACGGTACCAAGTTACAAAATGAAAACAGTTTTTTATTTCAACAGCTCGAATGAGGTGTAATTGTTACCTTGAAAATAATTCCTAAAAGTCTAACGTGCAGCCTTTTGGAGAGGCTGGGTCAGAAACTCTGGCCCCTGTGAAACCTGTCACCTGTCGTGACTGAGGGGGCCACCCTGCCCCAGGGCCCACGCTTCTTGTGGGCAGTTCTGCTCTGCTCTTATAAGGCATGTCTTGCTGCTGATGTGACCACCTCCCCAGCATGCTGAAGGGCAGGACCGCATCCCATTCTTGGTGTGCACCGCACCGACGACACCCAGCTCAGAGTGAATGAAAAGCCAGAGGCTGACTTTTCTTAGTTCGTGTCGCGCTGATTTCATTCTTTTTCTGAGATGAAGTCCTCCTTAACCCCCAACATATTACCAAGACTAGTGGTTCTAGGTTCGCTGTGTCACCGGATTCATGCCCCATATTTTTACTTGTGTTCCACAGAGAAGAAAAGCAGACATTCGGGTTACTAGTGGAGTGACCTTGTTCCCATGAGATTCACTGTACTTCTCTCCCTTCCTGCTTCCCTGGAAATACTAGCAAAACATGAGTCTGTTGACTTGATCTCATTTCAATTCAGCAGACTTGTTCTTCATAGGACAGTCCATGCAGCATAGACTGTTGACAGTGGCCTTGCTTTTAGCAACCATTATGTTGACATCTATTCAGCCACTCAAAGCTCATAGTAGGACATGATAAACATTAAAAAGAGCAGTGATTTTCCTGTGTTCAGGGGTCAAGCTATATTATTATTGCCAAATCTCAAATGATAGTAATAATAGCCAAGATGTTCACAGCCAACAGCCTTACTGGTTTGACTGTATTACTAAATTTTTCCGGTTGGAGTGAGTGGTGAAGCTGAGACACAGGTTAAATAATCTGCAGGTCACACAACTTCATGTAGATGAGCTGAGGGAGGAAAATCGTTTTGCTTCAGGCATGAGTTTAAGTTCAGCTCTATTTATGCTCTGTTTCTTTTTTTTTTTAATGAGAATTAATGTACTTTTTCTCCAGGATTATCTTGCTTATCACCGGATATTATTATGCTCACATTCCTAAACCTTCCAGTTTGGGGTATTTAGACATACTTGACAAGGTATATGAAAGAAGTATTTGGACTTAATAAATCTTACACTGTAGATTTACAGTCAGTTTTATGACAGCCATCCACCATGCTAAATCCATCCTATAAGTGCCTTTCATGGAGCATGCAAAATCCTTGTATTTTCCTCTCTATTTGACAAATTGCACCTCGCTGAACATTCGATTGTCCATTCCTATTGCTGAGCCTCCCGACACGATTTTCAGATTCTCGGCTATAAAATAATGCTGGCCCTCTGCCAAAAGCCTGCCACCTTTTGAGTTTTAAAAACGACTTTGAAGTTTAATCAAGATATACTACCACGTACAAGCCACATTTTCACTTTTGAGGCTATATGGATGTGGGAGGACAAAGGAGGAGAAGAGGGGCATAAAACCAAATGTTATGCTCTTTTCTTTTAGTGTCTGTAGGACCTAAACTATGTATTTCCCATAGTGTTTGCTTGGCTTGGGGATTTTTTTTTCCTTACCACATTATAAATTCAAGATATACACCAAACATTCTCCTCTAGTCCCTAAAATTTTAGTCCAGTACAAAATACTTTGTTCCAAGGTTCCTACATGTTACTGAAATGGAATATCTTCCTGGAGAATCCTCACAGTTGCAGATAAATTGAGCACCCTTAATGTCAGATTTTTTCTTTGGACGAGTGGTAGATGGAACCCCCTGGGGGTAAGGAGACCTGTCAGCAGCACTGGTGCCGTCCATTCTGGAACAGGTCCTGGCAAACCAGGCCCAGTGCTGTAAGGAATTCTTCCCGGATGTTCTGTTAGCAGAATGGGGAGCCCCAAGAGATACCAAGGCCAGATAAGGGGTTTCTATCTAGTCTCGTGCTAACCTCACTATCCCCAAAACAACAGTAAGTATGTATGTGAACACCTGTAAATTCAAGGCGTCATGTGATGACACAATCACATATTAAGGGCCATGAAGTCCATCTTTGTGATTTTGCTCAAACACTAAGTATTTCTCAACCTAAATCTTAAAGGGTCAGTCAGAAAGTTTATTTTGCTCGTCCATTCATTAATTTAGCTAAGGTATTGAGAGCTTGCGATGTGCTAGGTACCAGGCAAGGCTGGGGAGGACGCATGAGTAGGACAAGGCCCCTGCCCTTTGTAAAAAATGTGCTACATTAACTGGTCTTGATTCTTTCCTCCCAGGAGACTGTGAGCAAATGGAGGGTAGGAGTTATATCTTACTCACCTTCATATCCCCAACCTCTGAGGCATTGCCAATAAATATCTACTGAGCTATTAAATGAGTGATCCATGTGAACAAAATAATTGCCCCATAAAGAATGTGTTATGACAGAGGCATGTTGTGGAAGCCAGAGGAGGAAACTATTCTGTCCATTAATTAAGCCACCAAAATGTGTGAGAAAGAGCAGTTTGACCGCTGTGCTTTTAAAAATGCTTACCAAGTGCTTTTGTAAAATATGTTGGTTTAAGAAGAGTTTCTGGTTTGACTGCTCTTCCTTAGAGAAATAATTCCTCTGGCCTGTTCAGAAAAGAATCTGTCAAAATTTAAATCTCACCTTTGAGGACTTGAAATTTATCCTGGAATCCTGAACTTCAAGAGGAGGCTCTGTTGGCAACTTAGAGAAAATGCACTATTCTGTTCCCGGTGCGGCCCTGCACCCCAACCTATCAGCATCTACTCACTGTTTCCCTTTTTTGTCAAAGCAGATTTCCCCTCCCAGACATTTCCCTAAAAATAATCTTTTTAGTTAAAAAGAAATTTGTGCATCTCTTTGTGCTCCTGGAAAACTTAGCCCAGCACAGTACAATCAGTTTTTATTATGAGTCAAACTTTTAAGTAATCTGTGTTTTTAAGGCAGACACTCTACAAATCTCCATTTTTATTTTAACCAAATAGTAAGTGCTTTCCTGTTTCCATTTTCAATCAGTCACCTCTTAGGGACATTTGAAAATTTTCAGAGTAAGAAAACAAAGTATAAAGGGAAATAAAAGATTCGAAGAAACATTGATTTGTGAGCAATTTCAGTTAGTACTTTTGATAATTTGCTGGCTCTCTTAAATACCCTTTTTGGTATTAATTAATTATCAGTGTAACGATTTGATTGATCGTTTTTTGACAGCAACCTAGAACAGTAAAGTTTGTGCAGGCAACGATAATTGTGTTAAAAACAGAGTGTATCCCATTATGCAAAAAAAAAAAAAATAGTGCCAAAAAAGAATCAATTGTTTATTATGCACTGTGTTCTCACTCTACGGTGAAAGGGAAAATACTAAAATAAGTAAAATTTTTACTTTAAAAATAAAATTACTCTTTTTATAACAGAGTCTTATAGTTATGTTTAAACTTCTGCTGTACCCTTTACACTGCGGAACATTCCCCCGCGCCGGCAGCGCCCACTGGCCCAGAGGAGCCGACGCACTGGTCTCCTAAGGCGGCTGCACTGCGCCCCCTGCCGGTGCCCCTGGGCGCTGCGCCCAGTCCGGCCTGAGCCCGGCGACCAGCGCCGCGCGTGAAACCGGTGCGCAGCCCTGGTGACCCTGTGCCCTTCCTGGCGCTCCTCGCTGCTGTCCCTAAGCAAGCTCGCGGGGGTCCGCTGAGATGCTGGCGCCGGAGCAACCCGCCGCTTCCCTGCTCTTTTGCACAGACCCTGGGAGCCTCTGCCATCCAGCCTCGTGGGCCTGACGCCCACGTCCGGGGCACCTAAGGCGCTTCACCCTGGGTGGCGGCTCCCGAGGAGCACAGCGCCTCCACGCTGCTGATCGCTTTCTCCCTGCTCCTTGCGTTGTCAATATGCCAGTTCTTTTTTCACAAAAAAACAAGAGACCCTGATTCCAAGGTAACTTTAAGTAATGGCCTTTGTTATGGAATCTTGTCAAAGGCCTTCAGAAATTCTTTCTCCCTCCCCATTTTCTTCATCCTGTGTTTTGTACTGAAAATGTTCCTAAAAAGATCCACTTGTGCCTGAGTCTGTGGAGCCCATTCTCCCTGTGGACAGTCACTGCTGTCGCTCCTTGACCTCCTTCAAGGTGTATCCAGTCCCGGGCTAAGCAAGGTCGCCGCTCAGCGGGTATGGCCGTGCTCACCGCGTCCACGCTCCGGCATCCTTGCCCCCAGGGTCATATTTGCAACCTGGCACAGGAACTCGCATAGCAACACATTGTGGGGGCCTAATTTCGCCCTTGAGTTCCTGCGAAGCTCTCTGAGCTTCCCTCCACCTGGTGATTTGTCTAGATTCATTGTGTCAGTTTGGCAGAGTAGCTCTGATCGGCCACTGTTGGATCTAGTAGCATTAATCCTGCATTTCCAGGAACAATGCAGGACTGGTGATCTCCCAGCCATCTTCCTTAACAGCTAAGGTTTGAGGTTTCAGCCATGAGCTATCCTCATTTCATCCTCTGAAGAACTCTCTCCTCCACATCAGCTGTGGTCTGTCCTCTTTGCTGAGTCAAACTGTCTCTCTGATTACTGGAAAGAGGCTTGTACTGCTCTCGAAGTCTGATATATAATGGTCCTCAGTCCCTTTGCATTTTGAAGGTTACGTTATTACTATGTGACTCCTATTCTTTCACACTTTGTAGACTTTCCTGTTCTCATTATCTGAGCCGTGTTTCAGCTTAGGAAAAGAAGCTTTTCCTAAAATAAATTTTTGATACTTCTAGTCACCCCTGCAACTGGGAATGTAGGGATCATGGAATAATTTTGAAGGAGGTGACTTGTACAGAATCATTGCATTTTTATTGTAGCTGTCTGTCTAAAATTAGTGAACAACTTAGTGAGTGGTCATTCTAGGGGCACCTATTATGATTAATAGACATTAATTAATGATTTCTTAATCATTGTTCACCCTGTGAGACAAAGTGCAAGGTGCTGGGACTCTACCGATTCAGGGGACGTGGTCTCTGCCTCCAGGGGTCTCACAGCTTGGGGTAGGCTCACCTGAAGGCATGTGGATAGACAAATCGAGGCCCCTCAGGTGATCGCTGCCAAGTAATAGGGAAAAGTGAGCAGGAGAGCCATGGCCGCCACACCTGGGGGAAGCTGTTTTCAGAGCAGAGTGAATGAGGGCATTGAGCTGAGACTTGAGTGGGTGGGAGAGTCCTGGGCAGGCGGTGGTGGGTGGGGCAGGGCCATTGAATGGCAGGACTAGTGTGTGGAGGGCAGCGCAAACTGCAGCAGAGGAGGCTGAAAAGAATAAAGTTACGACCATATCCTGGAGGCAATAAGCATTTTAAATAATGAAACAATACAGTCAAATCTGTGGTATGAGTGTGCAAGCAGAGAGATCACTTAAGAAGTTATACAGTGTTACAGCTGATGGAAGCGATGGCAGTCAGAACGGGAAGAATGGACTGGGTGTGATGTGCAGTTCAGAGGCATACTTGAGTCCCTAGAACATTTATTAAGGTGGTAGTGAATTAAGGAAGAGCAAGAAGTCAAGGGTGACCCCTCCCCCAGGATTCATTTTGGGTAAATAGGGGTATGTCGGCTCTGACGACCAGAGAGGGACTTCAGAAGGAGCCGGTCAGTGGTCGGCTGGCCTGAGTGTCAGGGGACTTTATGAAGGCAATTTCTGCTTTGAACATGCTTGGTTTGACATGGGGTGTTCAAGTAAAGATTTCCAATAAATAATTGGATAAGACTGGTGCTCAGGTTTAGAAATATAAATGGGAGAGCCACTAGGATAGGGTTCAGTCAAACTGCGCCTGGCAAGCCGTATTTCAGGCACCGTGCTGAGAGGTGAGCAGCAGGTGCTGTCCCTCCCAAGTCGGTGCAGAGCAAAGACACGGTATTTATTATAGCTTATTCTTCTGGTATGTAAGTATCTGAATATTATTCCTGTGAAGACTTACTCTGTACACAAAACCCTTGTCAGTACAGACTTCACTTACCTTTCAGCCACATTCTTATTTTAAATAACTCCTTTGACCGCCTTGGAGAGCAGCAGCTGTCGCCACAGTGAGCTACTAATAGGACAACCTAAACGTTGATTACAGCTGGAAGGTGGCCTGGCTGAAACCCTCCTGCAGTGTGCCCTTTACACCGCACTGTGCGAAGGGCGAACCAGTTACGGTTCCCGGATCAGTGACGGCTG
This sequence comes from Smutsia gigantea, assembly GCA_032199065.1. Taxonomy (NCBI): domain Eukaryota; kingdom Metazoa; phylum Chordata; class Mammalia; order Pholidota; family Manidae; genus Smutsia; species Smutsia gigantea. Next base: position 121,131 of record JAVSCE010014413.1, on the reverse strand, counting down.
GGCAGGTCTGCTGTCATTTAGGAAGAGCAGGATGACTTTGCCCCTTTAGAAGTCCTCCCTTTGAAAAGCAAACACATCATCTGCACAGGTGACATGTGGGTAGAAAATGATGATTGAAAAAAAGTGTGTGGGAAAAGCCCCCATAGTTACTGCAGCAAAATTGGGGAATTCCCTGACAAAAAAAAATATATATATATTTTCCTGAAGCCTTGTTTAAATAAATTATAGAGACTGTGTGCTCATCATACATAAAGTTGTTTTATGAAACCCAAAGGGAAAAGCATGTTCTGTCATTTTAATCCATAGTTAAATAGTACATATCCCTCCAGCTGTCAGTCCAGGCTTTGAGCAACTGACACACACAAAGAATCACTTAAGGATTCTGCTATTTCTTTTTTTTCTTTTGGTATCATTAATCTACAATCTCATGTGCAACATTATGGTTATTAAACTCCCCACTTCATCAGGTCTCCCCACTTACCCCACCACAGTCACTGGCCATCAGCACAGTGAGATGCTATAGAGTCACTACTTGTCTTCTCTGAGTTGTACAGCCCTCCCCGTGCCCCCCCAACATTACATCTGCTAATCGTAATGCCCCTTTTTCCCTCTTATCCCTCCCTTCCCGCCCATTTTCCCCAGTCCCTTTCCTTTGGTAACTATTAGTCCGTTCTTGGGTTCTGTGAGTCTGCTGCTGTTTTGTTCCTTCAGTTTGTTTTTTTTTCTTTGCTCTTATGCTCCACAGATGAGTGAAATCATTTGATACTTGTCTTTCTCCTCCTGGCTTATTTCACTGAGCATAATACCCTCTAGCTCCATCCATGTTGTTGCAAATGCTAGGATTTGTTTTCTTTTTATGGCTGAATAATATTCCATTGTGATTATGTACCACATCTTCTTTATCCATTCATCTACTGATGGACACTTAGGTTGCTTCCATTTCTTGGCTATTGTAAATAGTGCTACAAAACATAGAGGTGCATCTGTCTTTTTGGGGATTCTGCTATTTCTTGAAAAAAGGAAATATTGAATAGACAGTTTCTCAGAAATGTGTGTTGAGCTATGCTCACAACCTTTTCTAGAATGGATGTGTTCACATAATGCGTGCAGCTATGTGGCCTACGATTTCTACAAAACAAAATGTCAAACCACATTATGGGAAGTTCTCCAAATAACATCTTTTTTTCCCAATTATCTTAAACAGGGAAGGCCATGGTAAAATTTCAGTATTTGCTGTCAAAATGGCGTTAGCCACACTGTGTGGAGGGAAGATCATGGACAAATTAAGATGTAAGGTATTCGTTGCATGTCTCTTTGTTCACCCTCCCATTTTCCACACCTTCCTCTTCCCCGTTCCTGCCCACTTGTGACTTTCCTCGTTCTTTAAGTGTTGTTTGAAATATGACTTTCATTGATTTTTTATTTTGTCCTAGAAATATTTCCTTTTTCTGTAAATGTTAATGAAATGAATGTTTTCCTCCTAATTATTATTATTATTTATAACCTGTTGAGTATCAACAACTAGACTGTGATATTAAAGCAAGATATACAACCTTTAAAGGGCATTGTACTGTCCTGCCTTACAGACATGACTCCACCAACACAGGGACACAAACTCTGAGCAACCTTTAGGTCCTCCAAAGCCACCTCCTGCCACATCTTCCCATCCTTGGCAGCCAAGTCACTGGGACCTGCAAGCTCCCAAGCAGGCGTTGCTGGGGACGGCAGGGAGATGGCACAAACAGAATGCTGTCTGAGAATTACCGGGGTTCCAATGAAAACGTGGCAGCTGAAGTGCTGAGTGAGGAGAGGCCTTTTATGTACACTTTGTCACTAAATGGGGTAGTTTTTTAACCTACAAAAGGTGGGAGTTTGTTTTAGGTAAGGAAGCTGGGATTCAGAGTTGGAGTGAAGTAGATCACATAGCAAAGATGGTACCAAGAATTGAACCCTGACTTTTTTCCCTACACCAGTTGTTCTCAAATTTTAAGATGTATAAAATCACCTGGCGGGCTTTTTAAAGCATAGATTTCTGGGTCCTACTCCTAGAATTTCTGATTCAGAAGGCCTAGCTTGGGGAAGGGGCCAGAATTTTCATTTCTATTTTTATATAATGTATATGCCACTGTTTGAAAGAAAAATTTCCATTTCACCCTTTCCCTTCCCTAAATATTAGGAGTTCAGGTTATAATGCTGTGGAAAGAGCACTGTGGTAGGAACTGGGAATCCTGGGGTGCAATCCAGCTATGTGATGATTAGCTGAGTCATCCCTGACAGTCACATCACTTGTTAACCCTCAGCCTCTTTCTCCATCCCAGATTCGGGGATTCTGTCGGATCCCTGTAGGGTCCCTCCTCCCTGTGGTCATCTGTGATCACACCCTCGAGGCTCTCTCTGCTTCTTGATGCACCGGGAGGGAAAGCATGACAGAGATACAGAGAAAGCCCTCTGTTCCTTTGAATTTCCGCAGACAGACATGCTCCAAGGCAGAGCCGTGTCAGTGGACCATAGCCAAGAGGAGGGCACATGGAAACCCCGTGTCGCCGTACCCCTTCCCCGCCTTCTGGGAGCCCCTCGTGTGGCCTGGCCAGAGGCAGAGGGGAGAGCAGCCCAGGCAGACTTCTCATGGACCAGCTTAGTTTCTTTTTAGTCTGAAAGATGTAAGAAGTTAAAAACAACCTCAGTTCTTGATTGAAGATAGTAGTTAAATAAAGCAGTGATGGAACCAATTTCCTTTTTTTTATTAAAAAAAAAACAGCTTCAGAGTAATCCCAGAGGCATTTCCTTCCAGGTTAGGCTGGGAAGAGAAAGTTCAGCAAAATGGACCCGGGCAGAACAGGCTCTAGAGGCCCTGCCTGCTGACCTCTTGCTGCCAATGGCTACGTATGCTGAGGACATTAGATAAACGTGAGAAACATCCCCAAATAATTATTCAATATTATATTAATAGGTACCTGGATAAAAGGGTGCCATGCTAAAATAAGTTTGAGGAAAACTGAGAGAACCAGAGCTCCTCAGAGCCTTTCACGGACCCGGTCAATTCTGTGCCCTCGGGGACCCAGCTCTCCGTCCTCCTACTCAGCCTTCTGGAGCCTCTGGCTTACCCTTCTCCTGAGGGAAAGGTGGGCAGAGCAACTTCAGGAGTCACGGGTCACTCCTGAGGCTCCCAGCCCTTCCGTCTCGTTGTCCAGGGGTATCACGGACCAGTTACTGGTGGCGAGACCCCCGTCACCCCCTGCGCCGGAAGGGCGGCTGCTTTCCCGAGCCCAGGAAGAAACTTGGGGAATAAAGATGGAGGGAATGGTTGTTAGGTAAGCAACGGACCTGATCTGCACAGTTTCAAAGTCAACATATAACAAAGGTTTTGAGCAGATCTTTACCAATCATCAAACCCCTGTGGTCCTTGCAAGTGTGGGAATTCAAAGCAAACTGTGTACCTGCTCCAGGGCTGTGTCCTTGCCCTATCCCATCACCCACCAAAGGACCCGGTCAGTGAGCCCAGCGTGCGTGCTGTCTCGTGGCCCGAGCAAACCCTCTCCAGAAGCAGCAGGCACACGTCCCATTGGAGAGAAACTTCTCCAGTCTGACGAAATGAGCTTCCCCGTGTCACATATTCTGTGGAGAACAGCGTGGTTGTGATGCACCATGCTGCCTTCCCCCTGGAGGTGGGTGTGAGTCGCAGCCAGTGTGCCCCCGGTGCTCTAAGGAGCCGCCCTATACTTACCCCGTAAGGCGGGTGTGGTGGCTTCTTGGTAAGCCGGGCAAAAGCACATTGACCAGAACACTAGCTGAAAGCAGTTTCACTGGAAGAACCTCCCCAAAATGTTAGTGAAAAATGAATATCCTTAGTCACCAACATTTCTTGTTTCGGTGTTAGTCATCGGCCAGATGAGCAAATGTGGGCCAGTGCCCCTGGCAGCAGGGCTGCCTCCTGCTCCATGGGATTGTGGGGGTTTCCCTAGTATTTAATGATAACAGGCAAAAGTAATGATTCTGTGTGTTGCTTTTGTAGTGAGAAAAGAGGATATGGAATTTCTCAGGATTTGAGGATTTTGTTTTCCCTTCTTTAAGTCCTAATTTTTAAGCCCAGTGCCAGCTGTGTTGTCGGGAAGTTTTTCTATTTGTGTGCATCCTCAGAGACCTCTCATTTCTTGGAAGCCCGAGTGGCCGTTGACCGCACTGCCCTTTAATCCCCAGGACCTAGGCTTCTTGGCTAGTCCCTAGTGGAGCTCCAGCCACACAAATGAGTTTAGCATCAGCTGCACATTTGTGAAGGTCGCTGTTCATGCTCCTCTGCTTTTGCCTGGCAGACACTGAGTTCTTCCAGGAGGAGGCTTGGACGAGCCTGGAAAATCCAGGCCTCAAAGGTCACAGGTGACCCAGTGTGGTCAGCCAGCCTGCCTAACAAGCAGGTCGGCAGCTCTAGGAGAGCACATGACTTTCCTCGGTTTCTTTTCCCCTTTTCATTGGAATTATTGAGTTTCTGCATTTGGATTTACATAAGAGTTCTTGTGCTGTTGGCAACCTTTAATTTTTTTTTTACTTGTTATTATGAAACATAAGAGATAAAATCCACTACGTAAGCAGCATTGTGAAGGTGGATGAGAACAACATTAATATTGTTGCTCAGGTAGAAATTCTATAACCTCATAATTGATACACTATTTGAAGCACAACAGAAATCCTTTATTACTGGAGTATTAAAGAAAGCAAGAGCCAATTCACATCCTCAAAACATAATCCAGTAGAAGCCTTTAATATGCTTAACGTCTGACTGCAGCGTAAAACAATGTCCTCAGATTACATTTTGACCTCAAAAACGAAGCCCAAATGAACAGAGGTAGCACAGGGCGCTTACACCTGTTGATCCCAGCAGCTGGGCAGCCTGCACGGTCCAGCATGGCAACTATGCCGCCCTTTCATTCCGACAGTGGTTTCCACATACGGGTCACACTTCCTTGGGAAATTTTTCCATTAATATTCATTAAGTGCACACAGTGGCAGAGGCCGAAAAGCAGAATTTCAGTGTAGCCACACGCTCTGCTGAGAAGAACGTGGGACCTTACCTCATTGGTCATGCACAAGGCCAGGCTCCCGTGGACATCACAAGTCAGGTGGCCCTTCCCTGTAATCCAGGCGCCTTCCACCCAGAACACCATGGTTTACAAGAAGCTTTCTGCTTCATGGGAAGTTAATAAAGTATTTCTGTTACATCTTCATCCCCATTCTGTCGTTTCTCAATATCTTAAACTGAAAACCAAAAGTTTTAATGGTAATATAGATGGATAAATAGCTATACACATACACACACACACACACATTGTAGTAAATTTTTCATTGTGTGTTTCAAATGAAGTCAGCATATTTCTGATATATGCAAAAATTCTCCCCCATAGAGTTATATACAAGTTGATAACTGGCCTCAAAATAAAAATGTGATGTTCTCTGTCTTGCCAGAATATGCTAATTTTACCCAAATTGCTAGTTAATGCCATGCGCTAAGACTGTCTGCAAAAAACACTCAAGGAAACATCGTGCCAGGAATATTTCAGCATAAAAATTAACTTTCATGTTATTCTTCCATAAAATACTGTTCCACTACGTATTTGTCTGCAGCAGGTGGGCTGAGCTAAAGCCGTGGGCGTGTTACCGTGGTGGATAGATGCCTGCCTTTTTCCTCCCACCAGATATTTTCTCAATGATTTCCGACTCCAGCGGGGTGATGGTTTATGGACGGTATGACCAGTTCCTGCAGGAAGTCCTCAAACTGCCCACAGCAGTTTTTGAAGGCCCTTCATTTGGTTACACGGAACAGTCGGCTAGATCTTGCTTCTCTCAGCAGGTAGGAAAAACATGGGTATTTCTCCTTCTGTATGTCACTCGAGTCACTCAGGGTATCTTCCAGCCTCGCACAAATGTCCCCTGAGCCAGGATCTGAGCTCACCACACCTGGTTGGCAATAATAGGTGTGTTTCCTGACCCCGAGCCAGGCACCTTGCTGAATTCTTTACTTAATCCTTGCAACAGCCCTGTGTGCGTGGTGTCCATCATGTTACTCTGCGGCACCTCAAGGGCTGAGTCGTCATGGCCTCACACGTCTGGTCTGACTCAGCACCAGGCCTCTCCCGCGTGGGGCAGTGAAGGCAGCCACGGTGCCAGCCCTTGCCACACGCCTTCTGGAAGGCCCGGACCAGCACAGACAGCTGCCTCAGTTTCTATGACATGATCCATTTGTGGTTCAGGGACGTGTTTTAACTGGGGGACATGCAGGTTGGCCCAGGGGAGCTGCTCTTTGCAGACCCTGCATGTTTACACCTCCCCAGGGGAGCTGCTGTTCACAGACCCTCTGTGTTTACACCTGCCCATCGTGCTGTAAGTCCACAAGTCTGGCAGCATGTCCTAGCATAGCACAGTGGTACTTTCAAATCTGTAAATTGAAGTTTTGTTGTCAATTAAAAAAAAATCCAAACTAAGCAAGTGTGATCTCTAAAAGGATCCCTTAAATAAGAAATCAGTGCTTGGCGGCCACTGAAAACCTGCATTTACGTCCAGCTGGTAAACCCCATCAGTCTGTTACTCGGTGCCTGAGGTGCCTCAGACTCCCCAAGGTCGTGGATTATGAGGAATCACAAATGCATCCATGAATCAGTAGGAGAAGGGATAGTTTGGTGCACTGCGTGCTAGCTCCAGCCTGTGTTTCCCACCAGGAAGCCTGCCCAGTTTCCACCCCCAGGCTGACTTCTGTGCCCTCTCTGCCCACCACCAGAGCCTGCTCCTCTTCAGAGCTGCCTTCCCATATGTGACCTCAGAATGCCTTCTTCTATATACCTTCACTCAAAACTTCTCACCCAAGACCTGCTGACTCCAGGGCAACAGTTTCCAGAAGTTTCTCAGATCTCTTTCCTTATCTATTGCCTGACCTTAACCTCCAAACTGATCTCTTTGCCTCTTAATCTCGTTGTGTTGTTTCGTGTTTGTCTGTGCAGTCAACCCAAGGAATTGTGACCACACGTTACATGGATTCCCTCTATCAGAGAAACAAAAATAATTGTATCTATTGCTAAATTCTTAGATTTTAGGTAGTGTATTGTAGAATCCTCAGTAAATTCACTAATGCCTCAGAATATTTCTTATTCAAAATTAACTAGAATAATAGGACCTTTAAGAGAATTTAATAGTACCTGTATTTTCAAAAACGTTTGTATATGATGTTGCTATTGCTCAAAATGCCTTTTGAAATATCCTGTAGACTTTCCCAATTTTATAATCTTTAATATATCCTCAATTGTGAGAAATTTACATATGCTGAAATCAGAATAGCATTTCTGAAAACTTCCAGGAGTCATTTTTAGCCAGTATAATGAATGGTCAAAATAAATAGGTGATTTTAAGTACAAAAAGAGGCAACATGAATCAAAATAAGACCAGTTTATTTTTATGCCTCATAAACTGGCTATAACAGCAGTTTGAGTAATAAAATTCTAAAATTGTTTGAATTGCTCCTTTGCAAAAAGTCCAAGCCAGCCCAAGTGGTTGTTCTGAAAGACCATATTTAGGTCCATAAATTGTGGTAGTTTCAAAAAAAAAAACCACCGTCTCCTGACTTAGACTTTGCTAAAAATGCCATTTCATAATAATGTTGCTACCAATCATATAAAAAGCTTAAGCTATTTAATCTTATGAGGAAATGCTAAAACTGTAAATATCTGCTGGTGAGAATGATTAATTGAAGGGAAAAAGCAACTCTCCTGTGAACTGCAAGGACTCGTGTGGGGTGTGGGCCTCAAGAAGCCCCTGGCTCTTCAGGACAATTTCTTATCTGAAAATATAAAACTGCCCCATCTACCTTGGTATCCTAACTCAAAATGACAACTGAAGTAGTGATTTTTGCATATGAACATGTAATTTTTTGTCATTCCTACTATTATAGTATCCCATATTAATGTAAACTTATTTTCATCATTTTGAAAGAAGCTATGATACATTCCTCTTCTACATCAGAAGGGACCAGGATCGTGAGGCAATACAGACTGAAGAAAGAACTCAGAAGAAAGGAAAGAAAAGAGTCTTTCCACATTAGATCATTCCCTCCAGGGAGGGTGGTCCCCCCTCTCCGAACAGGACCCCCTTGCGCGGCAGGACAGCTCACAGACCACGGGAGCTGCCCGAGTTGGAGCGGGAGGTCGTAGTGCACATTTAGAAGACTGAGGGACACGAGTCACAGTGTGGTCCTGACACCCTACTGGGTTAAATTCTGCAGAGATGCATCTCCGTCTTCCCTTGTCACCTTCGTGCATCCCCTCATGCACAGAAGTGGTCCTCTGGGATTGCTTCTCTCCCTGTGGTGACCCCGACCTGGCTGAGTGGAGATAACCCAGCCCCATGTGTGCTGATGTGCCGAGAGCAGTCAGTGTTTTAGACTCGGAACTAGTTTCAAGTTCTATTTCTTTATATGTTAGAGGTTAATTGAATGTCTTGTTTTTCTTCAATCTCAAAGTATTTATATAGCAAGTAAGTTAAGATTATTCTCTGTTCTAAATTTCTGTGGGTTTTTTGATGCAGAAAAAGGTTACCCTAAATGGCTTCTTGGACGCACTCATGTCAGATCCTCCCCCGCAGTGTCTGGTCTGGCTGCCCCTCCTGCACCGACTAGCAAATGTAGAAAATGGTGAGTACTCACTACTGAGCTCAGGTGGTTCCTTAAATTGTGGAAATGAGCCCATCCAGGCTATTATTATTAAGCCAAGGTCATTGTTTCACACAAGGCTAAAGGCTATTTAGTTCTTCCGAGCTTGGGTAGAACTAACCTCTCTTCCTGATTAGTAAGGCCTTAGAGATGTGCTGCAATTCTAAATATTTATTAAATTTCACTGTGTACCTCTCAGGTACAGGTCAGGTGTGGCTTAAAGACTTGTTAGAACAGAAAAAGAATCTCGATTAGGAATGTGACATTTTCTAGTATTTGTTTTAGATGCACATTTCCAATACTGGTAGACACGGCATGGACTTTCTTCCTAGGCACCTAGCCAGGAACAGGTGAAGGAGATAAGAAAAAAATTGGATGATAGCACCTTGCTAATCTTTAGTCATATGCTCCATTGCAAGCTTTCAACAGTTGTACTTAAGTATAAGAAAATAATAATGTAACTGTTGTAACATGCTTTTTTTAATAAAAGCAATTGTTTCTAAGATAAAAGAAATTACAGTTAGCATATCTATATTTAAATAAGAAATGCAGTTCAAAACAAGATTTAAAGAAATTTAAACAGAACAATTCCGTGCCTCCATCTAATATTTAGATGTTCTTATTTATTGTTTAATTTAACTCTGAGATTTCTCCAGACATAAGTGGAAAATATAATCCCATATCTCTTGGCTAGAATCTTTACTTCCATACATTTCTTTAATATACATGGAGGCTAAAGTTAAATTTTAAATTCCAATGCAGAGCATTTAGCATCTGCCTTATTCTCTTAGGTAAAAGTTATAAATCTCTCCTGTTTTGCTCATGAGGTTTAAAAAAAGAACTTACTAGTCTCTCTCTGCTCACTATCAAACACAATTTTGTTTTTATGCTTCTTATTCATCTGCAGAAGCAAAGAGCAGTCGAGGTCCAGATCGTACAGGATGAGTCTGCATTTCTGTTTACAGTGCCAGAACCACTGTTTTCCAGGCATAAAGCTGTAATTTTGTTCCTTCTCCTCAGTGTTTTCTGATCTTTCGTGAGCCCCGTCCCAGCACAGTGCCCCTGGAGTCCTGGCACCGTGCGCCTGGCGTCAGGCCTACCCCGGCCTTCCCAGGAGCCGGGAAGGAGGGATGTTGCCCCAGAGCTGGCTATGCCCTTGTGTCTGCAGTCTGCTCTTCACCTGCACATTCTCACTCACTTGCATTATTTTCCCTGGCTGCTTAACCAAAGATAACTTTACCAAAGGCAAGAATTGTTGCTGTTTGATATCTTTAGCTCATGGCGTGTAGAGAACTATTTGGATTCAATCATTTGTTAGCTTCAAATCTGAAATAGTTTACCCCTTACCTGCTTTATAATTCAGATTTCCTGCCAAAAAAAGTTTAAGTGTCTCTTGAACTACCTGAATTAGAACTGTGGTCAGGTATTTTGTACATCTCTCTGGGTCCTAGCCATCTGCCCCTCAAGAAAGAAAAAAAATCTTCTTGTTAAATGGAGGCAGTGTCACTCATTAGATTAGCCCATTAACCACTCCATTTTTTAAAAAGGTAATTCAGTTTCTCATCCAGGTTCTCTGCTCTCCCTCATTTCCCTTTCTTCCTCTCATTTTCCGTTTCTCCAGTGTTGGCCATCCGCCCACTGGACAGCCAGCTCTGCTCGCCCTTTGGGCTCCTGAATCTTCTGGTGGGCTGGGCTGGTCTCCTGGAGACAGAGAGCCATTTGGGGGAAGGCGAGGCCGTCTGGGTAATCCGTATGCTGGTAGTGTAAGAAATGGGAGGAGAAAGAGCAAAGGGCATTACAGAGGTTTGCGTTAAAAGAACACCTATCCGCCACCCATTTCACACTTGGAAAGTCGAATGCGATTCCAGAGACGCACAGAAGGCTTCCCTCGGCCACAGCTGATTGCCGTCCGAACCGTGATGCAGCGGGGAAACGCGGGCCCTCTAGGCTGCGTTTTTCCTTCTCACCCAGACTTGCGTTCCCTGCCTTTTTCTTGCTGTCCTTCCCCCCAGTCTTCCATCCGGTCGAGTGTTCCTACTGCCACAGCGAGAGCATGATGGGGTTCCGCTACCGATGCCAGCAGTGCCACGACTACCAGCTCTGTCAGGACTGCTTCTGGAGGGGGCACGCCGGGGGCTCCCACAGCAACCAGCACCAGATGAAAGAGTACACGTCGTGGGTAAGGCCAGGCCGTGCGTCACCGTCCTGGGCACCCCACTCACTGCGTCCGAGCCCCGTGTAACCTCCCGAGCCTTAAACTATAGGAAGCTCAGCTGCAGTACTTCTTGGAGTACAGATAATGCAGTATTGGTTCGGAGAACAGCCGAACATAACTTCCTTTTCACAGTGAGGTAAGGGTCTTTCCCAGTTTGTTAGGGATTTTCTGTAGGAGTCCCTTAAAGATTACGGTTAGCTTCCTTTTTCTTAGGTTCTGAGTTATCTTAAGGGCGTGACTGGAATATAAAGAAGGCCTGTGAGCATGTGCGATGAGTGATTTGTTCCATTTACTTTTTGGGCGGAGGAGATTGTGGTTAGATTAGCAAGTCCACCTTCCCTCATGAACACTGAGTGGCCAGCTCACTGAGCTGACCCCCAAGAGGCTGTGTGTGCGCTGGGGATCCCAGGAGCCCGTGGCCTCGGGCCTGTGGAGGGAGCCGGACTCAGGAGGTGGGCCGACCTGTCTCGGCTGAACCCTGAGCAGTGACGGGGAGATGTTCTTGTGCTCTGTGGGAGCGTTACTGTGTGTGCAGACTGGTTATTGTCACTTGTACCAACAGCCCTGCAAACCCCACTTCGAATATTTTTTCATAAGAAAATGCAAAAGTTTCATGAATTTTCTTCTGTATTTTAATGTATTTTAATTCAACATGTAGTCTTTATGTAAGAGTAACTTACTGTTCTTTTTTAAAGGAGGTCTTTAGAATATGCATTCTAAATCAGAATGGTTTTTCTAGAAATTGTTACTGGGAACCAGTATTCAGTGTACATATATTAGTTGTTCTCTGTCCAATTCCAAATTCAAGGAACAGTTCTTCACTAGCTTCAGATGCTGAGGGCCTCACCCAGTCCGAACGCCATGTGCCAAACCAGCCACTGTCGGTTATTCCGCATGCTAAGGACAGATACACTGACACGACGTAAAGTGCAGTTCACGAAGGCAGACAGGAGAGAACGCTATTTCCTTACTGTCAACATGTTACCAATTTTCAAACTTGTTCTATCTCAACTCCTGAAAGGTTGGTGTGAGAAGACTAATCATTTTTATTTGTTGTTTTATGTAAATACTGAAGTCAAATAAGGAGTCTTTTTCTTAGGGGTTGTGGACTCTAAAATCGTATGGCATGCCAATGTCCTTACAAAGCAGGATGAGACCTCTCTGGAGGACAGAGGGAGCCCAATGTTTATAGGATAAAGAGCTGCTCCATTTTAAGTGTTCCAAGAATTACATCCTAGAAGAAGCTAAAGAGGGGCTGTTTGAGCAATGCTCCTATTAAAGCACCTCAGGGACACTGCAGGGTCGGCTCCCGACCACCACAACAGAGCGAATAGTGTGAAAAAGCAAGTCAAGTGAATCTTTCGTTCCCCAGTGCAGAAGGTCCCGTTTGCCCTACGCTGTTGTCTATTCAGTGCGCAGTAACATTATATCTAAAAAACAATGTGCACATCTTAATTTAAAAATACTTCATTGCCAAAACATGCTATCCTCTGAGCTTTCAGGGAGTCGTTATCACTGGTCACAGTCACCATCTCCCACACAGTAATAACGAAACAGCATGAAATACTGCCAGAATCACCAAATGTGACACAGAGACATCAAGTGAGCAAATGCTGTTGGGAAAATGGTGCCAACAGATGTGCTTGAGGCCGGTTTGAAGGCTTGCCGCCAACCTTCCGTTTGGAAAGACGCAGATCCTTGAAGTGCACTAAAGCGGAGCGCGAGCTGATGGGATGTCTGCACTTAGCTTGTAAATGATGAGGACAAAATACTTCGTTGTCTTGCCAGTGACGGGTTCTAGGTGTAAAAGACAGTGACAAAATAATAAACAGCTTCTCATGGGAAGGAAAAATTTGAGTAAAGGTCTATTACATGCAGTAGATTATTTTTTTATTACTTTGGCTGTGAAATTTTAAGGTAAACATTCCATCCGTCTAAATGAGAAAGAAGTCTCAAGATGCTCTGGAAAGAAAAAGGATTTTGAGTTCTGAAGACTCATATGAAAGTTCCACTTTTAACTGGCTGGGTTCTGCCACACACACCTGAACGTCTCACACTCGGACTCCTGAAAACGCTCCTGTTCCTCTCCTTCCTTCCACTGCTGTCCGCTCCCAAGCCACTTCCTGTTGTGAGCCCAGCAGTCCTAGAACGGGTCCGGTCCCGTCTCCTCTGTGGCGTGAGCTCTCTGGTGTCTCCTGCTGTATTGGGATGAAGACCAGTCCTTGTGTGGCACGTCAGGACCTGAATGATCTGCCTCCCATTTTCCTCTCCAGAATGGTCTCTTCTTTCTCCATTTGGACTTGTTCCCCAGTTCCTGAGTTTTATCAGAAGGACCCTGCTGGCCCATTACGTCTCTCTTAGGTGTCTGAGGTGGGGACTGCTCCCATCCATCACGGCACCTGCCAGCACAAGCAGCGGGCACAGGCTCCCTGGTGGCTGTCCCAGCATTGAGCCAGTGCCCTGGTTTAGGCACTCAAGGAAGACTGCATGATATGAAAGCATGCCATCTGATAACATGACACATACATGATAGTTTCTATCCCTTCTGTCTTCTTTCCAGAAGTCCCCTGCTAAGAAGCTAACTAATGCGCTAAGCAAGTCCCTGAGCTGTGCTTCCAGCCGCGAGCCTTTGCACCCCATGTTCCCCGACCAGCCTGAGAAGCCACTCAACTTGGCCCACATTGTGTGAGTTTCCCTGTCCTCCAGGTGAAGGGACATTTTTCTTCATTGACACGTGTCCCGATCCACAAAGCTATTTCTTGTCAGTTGTCAAGGACCAAGTGTTAGAATTTAATGTCTAAAAACAGAGTGTAAGCAATGTCATTATCATTTTTTCCTCACAGAGGTACAAAGTACTTCTGTTCGGATGCACATGTTAACCTAGTGTGATTCACCTAGAGGTAGAAAATATCCAAAAAGCACAGGTATAAAATATAGCGGTTAGTGGATTCTGCACAACTGGACATTAAAAATCAATGGAATTACCATGGTAAGAAAATTTGTAAGTGCCTGAATACCATATGTGCTTTGTGCCCCAAATATAAAAGATCTCTGTTTGATTCTCTGCAGAGACAGTCATCTTAAAGATGTCAGCAAACTAGAAATTGCTGGGTTTTAATCCCAAGCTATGTTACTTTAGAAGAATCATAGCCTGTGCAGGGGAAAGTTGAAGGTAGGAGAGGAATTCATCAGAACACCCAAAAGAGACTTTAAGAAACTTTCCTCCAAAGTATGTGTGGTCTGGTGGACAGAGACGGTTGGGCCGGGATGGTGCTGCCAGGCATCCCTTCCACGTCCTGGGACCTCACGGCCTGGAGCTGGGGTGGCCGCGGTGGCCGCAGGCCTCCATGAGGAGAGTTTCTTCCTTGCTGTTGCCTCGGGCTCAGAAGGAAAAGAAGCCTGTAAGCTGCCATGCACAGGAATTATGTGGTAGCTGCTTGGAAAGCCCCTGGAATGGATGGTTCTCCCAGATCTCCCTCTCCTCCCGCACGGTTCAGCGGGACCTGTGTGCATGCTGATATCAGGAGGTGTGCTGACGGGACCTACCCCCACAGAGTTCATGCTCCAGGCCATTCAGACGTGACCTGTGGGAGGCCCTGTCATGGGTCTGAGAGCCTTATACATGCAGCAGGGCTTCCCCTGCCAGGCCTCAGCAGCACCTTCCCGCAGCGTGTGCCTTGGCCTGTCCACACAGACGCCAGGCCCAGGGCTTGCTGCCCCTGGCAGTGCAGTCTGCCAGCTGTGGTTGCCGGCCTGGACGAAGTGCCCAGAACACCCATGTGAGCCCGCTTCTGTAGGGTGTGCTTCACTTAGTTTCGGAAATTTTGCTCCTAAAAATAAAACAAACCAGGGGAAATAAATCTGGGGAATATCCCAAAGGGCCAGTCACATGCAGAAAGTGACCTCATACAAGATGTTCTTGTTAAGGTGCCGACTTTCCCTCCCACAGGCAGAGACAGTTGCTAAGTTGTTAATGAATGACCACAGCTAAGTGAGAGCGAGTCTGTGCTCTCTGAGCTCCCACAGAGTCACTCTCCTCCAGCCCAGCTAGGAGCTTCACCTCCAGAGGGCAGACAGGTGTGAGGGTGTGAGCAGTCCGGCTCCCGGGGCTTTGCAATAGAATCCATTTAGGGTGCTGCCTCCCCTTGGAGACAGAATTGGGAAGTGAGGCAGTGCAAACTAAAAGCCATTTGCACAGGCAGTCACCCCGAGTTTTTACCAAGCCCAGGGCCTTGTATCTAGTTGGTAATCTGGACTGGAGGGTGTGTGTGTGTGCTATTTAATTGGCTAATGAGTAAAATTCTTTAACTTTATAGTGGAAAAATGACCTGATCTGTTAATCACTGAGCTGAGGGCAATAGCTACACAATTAGGGTCCATGGACAGTTTCAGGAATCCCTCAAAATTCTGCACAGATATGCCTTTTTCTGAGAAAAGCTCCATATATTTCACCAGATTCTCAAAATAGTTCTTGAATCAAAATGTTGATCTATACCCACTGGTAATATATTTTTCCAGGTTGACTGTCTTAATTTTTAAATGCAAAGTGTGCAAAATATTTAATTGTTGAGATAACATGCAAGAATTTCTGGACATAGAAAGTCCAGTCTACATTATAGAATATTTTTTCTACTTTTAGCTTTAGATATTTTTCTATTTGTTATTCAAATGTTATGGCCCTGAACATATATGCATGTCTTTTTTTAATGGGGATATCTAACACTTCTAATTTTAAAATAAGCTGTTTGTTTAGCTATTCTAAATTATCATAGGCACATAGAGGCTGCTTCAGTGGTGACATTTTGATATTTGGGCATTCCTTCTTGGCTGTTGCATTCCTTGTAAATGCTGCCATGACTAACAGTCTCTATTCTCTTCAATTTTTGCTGTCCAAAGTGATACTTGGTAAGTAGTTCAAGGTCTCCAATGTACTTGTAGACACTTATGAGCAGTTACAAGACACAGAACAAGTGACACGAAGCTAGCTTAAGACTAATTGTGTGTTAAGCTGCACAGTTTTACCTTACAAGAAGAATGCCAACTTTATAAACTTGTCCTCTACAAAGGTCTTGTCCAGAAAGAAAACTGTCCATTTAGGTCCCTGTGGCTTTATCTTGTGGAGCTATTTCTTTTTTATGAAAATAAATAAGTTTAAAATTCCCAATGTCACCTGTTTATTAGATTAGGTAACTGGCCATTTGATTATGGAAGACATGAGAACTTTAGTCCCTTTGAAAGCCACCATTTGGTGCCATGGTTAGCCATTCTGTGTCCCAAGTGTGACATTTCCATCATGGACCTCAGCTGAGAAGCCATTTACTAAGAAACTGCAATTCAGCTTTGCAGTGACCAGCTCAACAGAGAAAATTTGCCAGTGGATTGGAAAAGCATTCCAAATCCACTGTTTTCTCATTTCCTAGAGATAAAGCAAGATGGGAATTTTTCTAAAAAGGCAAAAGAAAACCAGAAATGCTGGTCAAATTGATGTTTCAACTTTTTGCAAAGCTAAAAGGAAAATCTTTCATTCTGCTCAGTGTTTTAAAGTCTGATATACTAGCTCTTCCAAATTCACGGAGGACATTGGTAAAAATTAACATCCTTAAAAGGTGAACCTGTTCAGCTCAGGGCAGAATTAATTTTAAACTGGCCTCTTGTGTCAAGGACACATCCTAGATAAATAATGCAAAACACTATTAAGATAGTCTTCAGACCTTAAGCTAATAGTTTACAGTACATGATGAAATAGCGAACCTGCTGTTTCAACCTCATGCAATAGTATGTCTCTTAGAACATCTTTAGCACCAAGTACTGGAAACCAAAAGTACAGTGAATTTTTGCATGTAGTGCTGACATTTTAAAACCTGCATAGCTTGTGTCCATTCCCACAGACACAGTAGGATAAGCACGTCCACTTTTCCTTAGGATCTCATCATTGTAGAATCTAAAATCCCCTCTGGTTCCCAAAGTTAAAAATTAAACCATTCCACGTGTGTCTCTTGATCAAGACAGCACTAGATTCTGTAGGGTATGGTAATTAATACCTGGCTATCAAAAAGTCTACCCTGTCCGACCCAACCATAGGATTACAGGGGGACCAAAATTTCCTCTGAATCGAAGTGATCCTCCATCTTCTAAACTTTAAATCCCTTCTCATCTTACCATGGGATGTGTTACAGGAAACCTAAAATAAGACTAAAAACTTCTTGGGGAATGAGATGGGAATCTTAGTTCTGTCACATTGCCTGAACTGAGACATTATTGATAGGAAAGAATGACAGACAGACATGAAAATAAGAGGGGGTGACAGGCCTGGAACAGTTGGGGTTAGGGCCACAGACAATTCTGAGGAATACTGAACATGTTTTTTTCCTCTCAACATATGGAGAAAGTAAAGTTTATGGAATGTCTTGCACCGTGTGCCCTGTGGTACAGACCACCCAGGGCACAGAAGCTCTTGAGGTGCCTGCCTGCACTCTCACTTAGAACAGGGAACCCATGAGGCACAATATGGTTTTGCAGCCGGGCCCTTCCAGAGGCATATCAGGGGAAGGTCCCCCTTCACAGGAGCTCAGGAGGCAGGCCCCAGGGCCTCGGGAATCCTCCTCTGAAGCAGATGTGGAGCCTGATGACCACCGAGCTGTCAGGAGTCTCCCTTGGAAGGCAGCCCCTTTGAGGCTGCCTGAAACCCTGCTGATCCATTCAGAAATGATGACTCGGAAGTGCCATAGCTCGGAGCTCGGGGCGTCTGGAGGTCTTCCTCCCATGCCGGACCGAGATTCTGATTCTCAGGGAAATGTAATTTCCCAAAACTCTTAAACAACTTAATTGGGAAATGTAAAATTGCATGTTGATCCACGTAAAATAGAATGTCTTCCCGGCCCCTTTCCTTGAGGGATGGTGGGTAGGTTCTGACTCGCGACTCTCCCTCGTTCTAGCTTCCCACATTCGCTGTACTTTGTTTCAGGCCGCCCAGACCTGTGACCAGCATGAACGACACCCTGTTCTCCCACTCTGTCCCTTCCTCAGGAAGTCCATTCATCACCAGGAGGTAAGCTCTAACCCTGTTATAAAGTAAGTCCTCTCTTTGATCATGACCCTTGATTCTGTGGCAAGAAAAATATTCTAATGGCAGCCAAGTATGGAATATTATGGTCAGAAATTAGTTTGTAAGTATCTGTTTTCAGTTTCATTCATTTGGATGCGTTTGAAGAAAGCGGGGATGGCTTTGGGGTGAGCGTCACATCTGGGACTCCCGCGCAGTCCACACCCTGAGAACGTGGGTGCATCTGAGCTCACGGCCAGCCGCCTTCAGGACACTTGGAATGGCCCATCCAAGCCAGGGAACTGGAATTTCAAGATGCACTGGGGGATTATTGTGTCCAGTCTGAACCATCTTGTATTTTAAAGCTCCAGATATTTAAGAACCCTCCTCTTGGTGAGCTCTGGGGTCCCTGAGACTGAAGACCAAACTCGGAAATGTAGTTTTCACATAAGTAATTTCATGGATAATAACAAGAACTTATTTTTAAAAAGGTGGATATGTATCCCGTATCTCTGCACAAAGATGCATTTCCACGTGGGCAAAGAGCAGGTGAAGTGGGTGACTCCCTTAGAACTAGCGTGGTCAGGATGTGGGGCCAAGGCACCACGCCATTTGGTCAGAGGTCATGAACGAAGAGCCAGGGAGTCACAGATACAAGGCAGACCTCCCAGGAAGGCAGAGATGTGGGTAAAGAAAATTGGAATGAAGAATTGAACAAATGATTTCAAATGTCTCTCAGTAGAAACAAAAAACCGCCTCATTTTTCATAAAATGAACATGATCAGTGTTTTTCCCTGAAGAGGTTTTGAGGTCCCAATCTCAGTGTGATAGATACTCTGGCATATTCTAGCTGATTTGCAAACTGTGTGACCCGGAACACTGCTGACTTTTCACCAGTTCCTGTGAACTTTTTGCCCGTCAGCAAGAACCTGAAATGATGATGTTCCCTTAATTCTAATTATCAGAATAAGCAGAACGTGGCAGTTAATGGTTTCTCCGTCCTGTAAATTAAGCAGGTCTGCAAACAGTGGGAATGAGGTGACAGCTGAACTGCAGAACATCCTTTAAATACTACACTTTAGGCCCTCAGTGTGACTCTGTAAGCTCTCCCGTTCAGACCACCAGCAAACCCAACCACCTTTGCAGAAACAAAATCGACTGTAAAGCCTGGAAGAGACACAGGCCTGCTCCTCTCTCCAGGGAAGGTCTGGCATGCTTTAAGAAAGATGTGCTTTTATTAGGAAGCTCTGCGTCCTGCAGACACCGAGCGGAGATAGGCCCCATCCTTACTGAGGTCGTTTTGTATCATTTCAGCTCCGACGGTGCTTATGGCGGACGCGTCTAGATGGGGAACACGGCCCCCTCTGAAATGCCCTATCACACTCTGAGCTGTTCTGAGTCCTCCAGAGTGCATGATCATTGCCCTTTTTCCCACTTTCAGTCCCTTTGGAATGTTCCCTGGGACCCACAGACACGTGGTTTAAGTCTGCAGCTCTGTCATCTTGGAGACTGGCTTCTGGTTTCTGTTTTAAGGGTCTGTTCAATAAAGCTGGACACTGCACATCTTTCCTCGCTGAGTGGGCCTTGCTCTGTCCGTGGGAGGTTGATGAGGTCTTGCTGTGCCACCCCTCAGGTCAGCTGAGGGGCACCGCTCATTAAGCCGTGAAGCCTGCGTGGCCGCGGCACGGTCAGCGTCGCACGGGGTCCAGCCAGCCCGTGGGCCGTTCCACCCCACCACTAACCCCGAGGGTGTCTAGTGGAGACAGGCCTTCTGGGGCTTCCTGAGACTCTCTGGAGAATCCCCCCTGGAGCTGGACCTCTTAGCGCTCGCCTCCCTCCTCCACTTGCTTTACCGATTTCGTGGCCATGCAGCAGCATGTAAATGGGAGGCTTTTGTGCAAAGAGTGCCGAGCCAGATCCTCTGCTTTGGACGAGTCTCTGCTTTGGTGCAGTTTGCAAGCCCCCAGGTGGTGATTTCCCAGACATGAATTAAAGAGCCTTTTGGAATGATTTTTAGCAGAGCAGGGGGAGGCCAGCTCATATTGCAGTACAAGACTTGAGAATTCACACCTTTCTGGGTCCTGGCCTGGGCCATCTTCCCGAGATAGGGCAGTCTGATTCTCACCCAAGTAGAATTTCAAAACCAATCTTGTGCTCTTTATGCTCAACTTCTGCCACTTGATAATGTGAACGGTAACCCACTGTTTACTCCTTTGTGTACACGAAGGTCGATGGAAACCCTTCATGTCAAAAGTAGGCATAAATTAAAGGTCCTATTCTTCTAATGACTGGGACTGAACCAAAGAAATCAGTCCTAGAGCTCCACTCTCACTCCTACACCACCCTCGCGGCCCCTTTTAAAATCAGATAAAAGCTGAAACCCGAGCAAGCCAGGAATGGTGCTGGTCAGTGCTAAGGGAGCATTAAGAGAGTAGGGAAGTTTGCTGTGCAGATATTTCATTCAGCCTGAGTTTTGGGGCTTCTGTATTGTGACCTTTCTTGGGAGGATAAAGCAGAATGAGTATGAATTGAAATCGCCACCCCGGACACCTCACTACACAGTCCCCTTGCCCCTTCAAAGCGTGCCACTGTGACCTCCGGAGGGCATGAGGTGCACCTTTGAAGTCTTGACCCCTAG
This sequence comes from Smutsia gigantea, assembly GCA_032199065.1. NCBI lineage: Eukaryota > Metazoa > Chordata > Mammalia > Pholidota > Manidae > Smutsia > Smutsia gigantea. The sequence continues at coordinate 100,550 of JAVSCE010014413.1, read as the reverse complement.
TGATCTCCTCACACAGATATACAGGGGTGTAACTCTGGGTACCACCACTGTCTCTCACAGCTCCTATTCTTTTACCCATTTCTAGCTAGATACTGGATTCGGCTTTCCCTTACTTAAAAGAAAAGAGGGAATGCTCAGGAGCTCCCCTTAGTCCTCTGAAGTCTCTGCCTGCGAGCAATCAAGTGCATGCACACATTCACTGCCAGTTACCAATTAAGTACAATGTGGATCAAAAAACACAATTCACGGACTGATTTACCTCACTCATTTTCTTCATCATAATGTTCATAAACCTAGGTTATTTCCTTATAAATGCATGAATTTATAGGACATGGCCACATCAATGGAAATGTGTCATCACTAGGAGAAGAGCCCCGGGGGCTTCGGTGGCGGGCGGCAGCACTGAGGCCATGAAGGGCAGCCTTCCCGCCAGAGGCACCGCCGCACTGGCCCACGCTCCCTTAGTGAGAACTTAATCATCTTGCCCAAACTATTGCCTCATTTATGTGAGAGACCTAACCTAACCAGTCCTTTCTTATGTAAAATGAGTTCCTGTAATTATGGCCATCTTCTTCTTTAGTCAAAATAAGAGCATTCTGAAAGTTTGAAAGTCTAGACTCTTTTAGCTGCAATTTTAGAAACATCTATCCAAGGTTTTGTGGGTATCTCATAGATGCGGGCTCTAAAGCAGTGACCACTCACAAAGGGAATCACTTCGGCTCTCATACACAGCACACAGCCCGCTCTTCCCACCCTCCCAAGCGTCAGAAAATTTCTTAGGATTAAAAGAGCGTGTTAAACACAGTCCAATATGCTGTTTTCTGATTTGTCACAATAACATGTGGTTAGTTATTAATACTGTATTTGGGCTCGGTAATGTGTATGGGAAGGCATACCACCCACCCCAAACACCCCCAAATCCTGGTTCTCCCCAGTGGAGTAGCATTTGTGAGTTATTTTTGTTGGTTGATTGGCTTGGGTTTTTAACCACCGAAAGGCTAATTCACTGTGCCTTCTTCAAAGACTTTGCTTGCCCAAAGATTCTTTACCTAACAACTCAGATTTTTAATCTGATAAAATGTTCAAAGTAAATTTGGGCATTTATGCTGTGGTAATTAAAAGTTAATAAAGTTAAATCAAGGTGTTGAATTCATCCTTCACTTCTGAAAAATCAAAGTTTTCTCCATGATTAATTTTTCTAAGATCAAAGCCCGTTCCTTTTCAGTAAGGAAAATAGATACATTTATAAGTAAACAACCCTGAAGATTTCTTCACTCCTTTTTACACTTTCTGGGCATGTTGTCTGAAATTTCATGAAATTTGAAATAATCAGTCTCTGCAGACCATGCTTTATTCCATGTAGACCCAGAGCTCCACTGACGTGCTAGATTTTTTTTTCAAACCTGAATTAAACTGGTCTTTACACAAAGCTCCCCTTCCACACTAAAACTTTAGAGCATAATTAAAGCTGCAGTCACCTGTCTGCTTCACTTCGATAAGACTTCTTCCCTTACTAGAGCTGTTTCAGCTGTCCATGCATGCCCTGCACCCAGCAAACTTTTCTAGAGGCACTCAATAAAAATACAGCTGATACAGCTTGGTGACATCGGGGGGGCCACACATCAAGTGTGGTGAGTCAGATATAACCTACAAATTATTATTTCTTCCGTGGTCCTTGCTTAAGACGGTTCGACTTTCACACCAGCCTGAATTAATGACAACTAATTTTCCCACCGACACACTGAGCTGTTTTTTAGCTTGTTCACAGGTTTGCACGAAAGACATTTTGTGTTACAGATATAAGATGTTGGAAGCCAAAAAGGGAGAGGGAAACAGGATTTTTCCCGCAATTCATTCTTGACAAAACTGACTGGTGGACTCTTTTTATTGTACTTGTTAGTTTGATGACCTTGAAGCAGATTTAATTCTCAATTAACAGTTATTTGAGGAAGGAGATGAATTTATAATAAGTCATTCTTCAAAAGTCCAAACACCACACATTTATCAATTATTTAAAATCAATAAAAATGAAAATATGTTTTTAATTTGCCATGCTTCAAATATTTTCCATTTGATATTGTGATAGTAATTATTCCATATGACATAATTTGTTTATATAATACTGTTGCTCTGTGAGACTGCATCCAGGACCTTTATTTAAATCCTTTTATTTTCATGTTCAATAAAAGAAAACAAATTTTTGACCGGAACTAATGCAGTAATATAGCACAAACAGAAGATTTAAAGCTATATCTCAGATTTAAGCAAAAAGGAGCATTTGTGTGTGGCTTCATTACCTTAGAACACTCCAAAAATGTTTGTACTTAAGCAAAAATACTGGCCTCACTTGTCACCCTTCAAAACTACAGGGTGAATTTTAAATAAATATGAAATATTTTGAAATCATTTTACCTTTCTAGAACCCATCATGTGTATGAGTGTCTGTGTGTGTGCAAATTTTGGAGGAAAGCCATTTATCTTTAAATAGATGCTAATTTTCAGGTCTAAAAAAGGAATAGTGAGAAAAGAGAGATGTTTTTAGAGAAAAATAGACTAAAGGAGCATTCCCTGGCTCTTCTTCCAGCAGAACATAGAAACCTCAGAATGGACGTTGTCATATCCTCTGGGTGTGATTGTCAGCACCCGTTGACGAGAGTGTGTGCGAAGGGTGTGCTGACGCTTATGAACTGGCTAGTGTCTGGGGCAGGACAGTGACTGAGAAGAAGCTGTGCACATGCACTTTGGGGATGGTAGCCTTGCTTTCTCTTTGGGACCTAGATTAGAAAACATTTATCACCCACGGCCACAAGGAGCCCCGGATGTTCCCAGATGAGCAGAGGTTATAGGAAGAATGTTTCAAGTTGAGGCATGCACAGGAGGAAGCTTCTGGAAAGCCGTGGTTGAGCCCAGACACACTGACCTGCCAGAGGCACTAATTTCTTGGTAAGAACGCCAGATGCCAGGCCTTGATGAATCGGAAATATCACCTAACTTCTCCACACAAACTGCCAGACTACAAAATGAAAGTTTAAAAATCTAAAACATCCTATAAAATGTCGTGGGGATACATTGCTTTGAAGAAATGATAATCTACATATTGCCACTATCTCCACAGCAACTCAGGAGGAAACTTTCTCACTTTGCTTGCCTTCTTCCAGCTCCTTGGGAGCTGCCGAGGAAATCTGGAGAAGGTACTGCGTATGAAAAGTCTCAAGTCTTGAAAAGACTCAAGTTTTAATGAAATCTGCCTCTTGGTCAAGTCTAAGTTCTTGATCCATTCCATTTAAAAAATGACTTTTTTTCTTCTTCATCGTGAGCTTGGTTCCTCTGCACACGGTCGCAGTTTGGCTTCTCAGAAGTAAGTGATGAGAAGACTTTGCGGCTAGTTCTATGAGGTACAGAAGCTCGTGCACACTGAGTGCCCCAAGTCAGGAATGCTCTAGGTACGGATACTCTGAGCTGCAGCAAAAATGAAATAAGTGGTTTATTTCCACACACTCCTAAATGCAGGTAATGGAATTCCCATATTTTACAAGAGCTGGTTTTCCCAAAAATTCATGCAGGAAGGGAAAGGAACATGAAAAGAACATGAATGATTCCTTCAAACAAGCATTGGGACGGGCCTGATGCAGAGAAAATGAAAGAGATGTGCATGGAACACTGCTCATCCCTCGGAAGGAGGAAGGGATTTAGGAAGAAGGAAGAAAAAGTAGGTGGTCAGACGTGGAGAAAGATGGGGTAGAGGAAGGAGAGAGGGGCCCAGAGGACTGGAGCAAGAGCACAAGGCCACCCAAGGAAGATCGGGCGACTGCCCCTCCTGCCCAGCACCGGAGTGGCTGTGCCTCAGGGTCCGAGGGCCTCCACCCACCCACCCACCGCGGTGGCTGGTGTCTAAGACCCCGGGCCTTGTGGGGGCCCCTCGGACATGTCGTGCTCACCCTCCCTTTCCTCTCGCGCGTCGAGCATCAGAGGTCGTGTCTGTGTGATTATAAGGGAATAGCACCCCGATTTCTGGGATTCAAGAGGCAAAAAGCCATAACCAGGCAGTTTAGTTTGGAGAGAAGAATCACTGATAGTTCTCAAATTCGAGTGGTTTTTCCAAGACCGATCATATGGTAGGCACGGCTTTTGTGAATTATGAAAAACTGGGGAGCGTCATGGGCCACAGGGTGTAGGTACTGGGTAATGGGTACAGCGGGATATGGGGGTGTCACAGGCCGCAGGGCGTAGTTACTGGGTGATGGGTACAGCGGGATATGGGGGTGTCACAGGCCGCAGGGCGTAGTTGCTGGGTAGTGGGTACAGTGGGATATGGGGGTGTCACAGGCCGCAGGGCGTAGTTGCTGGGTAGTGGGTACAGCGGGATATGGGGGTGTCACAGGCCGCAGGGCATAGTTACTGGGTGATGGGTACAGCGGGATATGGGGGTGTCACAGGCCGCAGGGCATAGTTGCTGGGTAGTGGGTACAGCGGGATATGGGGGTATCACAGGCCGCAGGGTGTAGTTACTGGGTAATGGGTACAGTGGGATATGGTGGTGTCACAGGCCGCAGGGCGTAGTTACTGGGTAATGGGTACAGCGGGATATGCTTTGGAACGTGGCTTGGACGCTGGGTTGGTGGGTGATGGGAAAACGCCCACTGGGATGGCAGAAGGTTTGCAGATTCCCAGCTTAGAAGGTGGAGGTCAGTATGCTGAAAAAAATCATTAGGTCCATCAGGAAAGTAAATTTTCCTAGAACATCAATCACCTCATTTTTAAGGTCAGTTTTATGTGTGCAGCTGTACTTCAGAAGTGCAGCAATCCTTTGTGATGGATCCGTTCCTGAAAGGCTGGATAGCGTTTGCTGAACATGAGTGCCTACTCTCTCCAAGTCATTTTTCTCTGTAAATCAAATTTGATTTTAAATTTACTAAACCTCATTATTCAAGGAGTCTTGTAGTAGATGCCATTTATAAAACAAGAAGTCTGATTTTAATGTACATAATTCTAATGTGGTATTAATTTACAAATTTCTATTTGTGTGCTTCATGGTCTGAAAGAGTGGTACTCTGTAGTAAATCCTCAAAATTTGTACAGTTTTTAAAATTTAACTACTTTATAGGCCATCCTAAAAGATATATAAAGTATTTATATATATATATATATATAAAAGATATTCTTATATTTATATATATAAAAGATTTAGAACTTCTCAAAAAGTTGATAAATTTTTTGTTAAACATCATAATTTCAATCCCAGTAATTAAAATTTGGTATTCAAAGTAGGACAATCAATTTTTGTATTCTCCATGAGGGCGAGAACGGGGGCATAGTTTAGGAAGACGAGCGTTGCACAGGAGGTTCTCAGCCTGCAGAGAAGCAACCCCTTTAAGTGCATTGCAAGCACAAATGTAGTATTAGGAATTAACACCGTTTTCCAGGAAAGCTCAGTAGATCTCGGGTGGCTGGCTCGACCACACTTTGTTATTTATATTTGTCCCTTTATAAAGCTGTATTTTAAACTTTTAAAACTGCCATTTAAATTACTAAGTAAAATGAGTGTTCCTCATAGTGAATCTGAAATCATAAGAACTTGCTTATTGATGGGACCAGTTATAGGCATAAGAGTATGAATTTATATTTATAAAGCTCAAAGGCTTAATTTTCTGATCCTCTGAAAGTTTTCTTGGCAGTCTCACAGCCAAGTCCCGGGAGCCTGTGTCTCTATGGTATAGCCTTTCTAATACGGCAGCCTCTAACGGGGGAGTTTAAGCCTCTCTTCAACACAGAAAGTTGGTGAAGATAAAGGCGAGGCTGGAGAAGTAAACTTCTTGAACGGGATGTAAAGGCGGAAAGGACTTAGTGAACCACTGGATGGTCTGTACGACAGTCCGCAGTGACTGCTGCATACATCTTCATGATGTTTGGCGCATGAGATGGCTTTGTGAAGCAAAGAGCAGGGGCCAAGTCTGGGCTCCCGGAGGCTTGTGCGATTGTGACTGTGGTTCCCACACCAGGTTTCCACTTCTGGTTCAGCTCTGTGGAAATCGGAAGCACCCTGAGCTCCCCGCAGTGACAAGGGAGGCGTCTGAGCGGAGCTCGGGTGTGGGCCTGGCGTGCCCACTGCAGTCCTGCCCTGCAGCGCACTGCTGGGTTTATGCTCTTATTGGCTTTTCCTGTCTCACTGACTAGCTCTCCTCCCAAGGACACTGACAGAGAGCAGAGCAAACTGCTGGCTAGGGCTGTGCCAGCTTTTCTGAAGGGCAAAGGGTAAGTCAAAGCTGGAATGCACTCGAACCCCGAATTAACTGGACTAAACGTGCAGGCTTGTGTCGGAAATGCTGTGTGTGAGCCCCCCTGTGCCCTGGCGGGGGGTCTGTCTGTGTTCACCCATTAACAGCACGGGCAGGTACGTCAAGCAGGTCCATCTGCGTCACTCACTTGCCCTGGCTTCCTTCCCTCTTTAAGTGACTAAGCTTCAGATTTGATTTTCCAAAGGACACTTAATCTCTGCTTGCAGCCCATTTCAATGTGCTTATTGTACAGATGAATTTCTTGGCCTTAGTGGTTTGGAGAATGCAAACCTGTTTCTTAAAAGTTCCTTCACCTAAATGGAAGCCGTTACTTTTAAAGTTAGTGAAATGGAATTGTGAATTTCATTGCTTGGATTTTGCTGTGATTTTCATAGACCATCACTTATTTTCCCTTCCTTGCTTGCTTTTCTAAATGCCTTTTTTACCACAAACCCACCGCTGCCTGCTCTCCTTCTGCTGTCTGCCTCTCCGACCAACACCCTTCCTTCCTTCCCCCCCACCCCCGTTTCAGGACACAGTACAGTCTGAACATGGCTGACAGGCTAGCTGATGAGCACGTTCTTATTGGGATGTATGTCAACATGATCCGGAACAACCCCTCATGGTTAGTGTGGGTCCGCCTGCCTGATCGTCCTTTGAGAGGACAGTCTGGTCTCTGGACAACCAGTCTCAGTGTTGGGCAAAGCCACCAGGTGCCAGAGGTGTCACTCAGACACTTTTTAATTCAACAGAAACATCTTTTGTGATGTTAGTTTTGGATACATAGAATCGTTGAGGAGGAAAAGTTGTCCGGTACCGTTCAAGGTTCTTCTAGGTAGTCTAAGAATTAAATAGACATGAGGCAGATTTACAGGAGAAAGTGAAACAGAAGTTTACATGCCTACCTCATGCGTACATGGGACTGACTCAGGAAAACTGAATAGTTCCCCAAAATGTTAAGGCATTGCCTTAAATACCATCTTCAGCTAAAGACGAAAGATGCTGGGGGCTGGGAGTCACTTATGGGGTGTTTCCAGTCAACAAGGGGGAGGTCATGCAGGTGTCAGTCTTTACCTTCTCCTTTGGTAAGAGTTTCTGGAGATTTAGGTCACCCTTCTTGATACAGCAGGGAGACACTCTTACAAATGGAGATTCCCTTATGCATGTAAATGACTCTTACAAAAGAGGAGCTTCCTTCTGCAGTTTCTTAAAAATAACCAGCATGCCAATGAGACATATCTTGAGGTGGCAAAATTTGCTCCCCTACAAAAGCCATGCCCTTGTTTTTATCACAGTTAAAGGGGAAACTCATGTAAATGGCGCTGTGCTCAGTAGCATTCCAGTGGGCATAGGACTCTGGGTCCCCCTTGTCAAACTGCTGCAAAATGGTGCTGTGATGCAAGAATGTCTCTCCTTTCAAGGGCCTGATGTCTCTGCTGATTTGGACAACAATGCTCCACTCTGTTACCTGAAAGAGAGGAAGGGGATGGGGTGGGGCCATGCTGTGTAAACCATTCCCTTGACGATAATAGGAGAAATTGTCTTTCAACTTTTCTCTTACTTAAGTATTTCTGGGCAGCCGTCCTGATAAAACTCACTTTCAAGTCCAAGAAATGCAAAGCTTGCTTTCAGGTGCGTGCAAATCCAGACAGCCCTGTGCGTGAGGATAAGGTGTCCACACAGTCATTCTCCTTCCATGTTAAGTGTGACATACTAGAGTCCTCCCACTGGTTAAAGTTACTTGGTTTTAATAATAAATGTACATTTTCAATTTGAATGAAAATAAATGGATAGGCTACATATTTATCATATGGTTTGGCCTAGTTTATTCTATTGTTTTACAATCGTGTTTGGCAAACCAGTTCCTTAGAAATAATTTTCTCTGAAGGAAGGAATTTTTTGCAGTTATAACTATTATGTGAGCCAGTGGGTTCAGTTCCCTTTAAAATAGCTCCTTTTCCTCCAGAAAACATCCCATAAGCATGTAGTGGCCATCACTCGGTCCTCGTCCCCCTCCCACTGGGTATTGTTAGCCATTTCTTTGTTTCTAGAACTCTCCTCCCTTGACTGTTTCCTGCTTCTGATGCCTTGAAACTAATTTTACAAAAATTAGCCTCTGAGATGTGTTTAGGTGCTACACCGATGAGCATTGTTTGTTTTAATGGTTAGGTTGTTGAGAAATCCAGCCCAGGGAGAGCTTCCTGCATAGGATGAGACCTCAGCTGGGGAGAGGGCCCTTGACTCTGATGGAGAAAGAATTCGCGAGCAGGTGGAACAGGTGCGAGGAGCAGTGTAATAGGTGGAAGCGTGCACTCGAGGGGGTGCAGGCGGGCTCCAGAGTGCGCTGCAGGCCGGGTCGGAGCTCGGTGGTCCTGTAGCTGTGGCCTGAACAGGGGGGGAATATTCACTGGGATTGGTGGAGTTTTCTCGAAATAGGGAGGGGGTTCCTGGGAAATAGCATGATGCCCTCTTTTTGTCCTTTGATGTTCTGCCCAAGGGGTGTGATTTTAGTATGTTAATCAGCCTATGATGTTCTCTAAGATGCAGTCAGGGTCCACTTCTCCATGTGGGAACCAGTCAGTTTTGGCTGGTCTGGTATCTACACCCTCCCTCCCCACATCCCGGAGAACAGTTTACACTAATGTTTGGGGTATAAACAAGCATCTAACCAAATGTAAACATGTGCCAGTGTCCCCAAGCCCCTTCTCTGTTCATGGCTGGCTATCTGTAACAGTTACATATTTATCTTAATTAGTATTTTTAAAAATACATAACCAGCACACTAATTTCATTTTATACCATATTCTACTCTTTAAGGAGATAAAAGTGCAGTCTTCAGCTAACCCCATTTCTTTGTTCAAAGCTTCCGAGCTTGTAGATCAAACAGGTCCTCTTCTTTCTCACATCTCAGACTCTCAAAATTACCAGTGGGAAGAGTGATTGCTTTAATCTTATTCCGAGTGAGTTTGGTTCCCCAATGTTATATGGTAGCTAAAACAATAGAACTAAATAGAATTACCAAAAAAAAAAACCCAGCAAAAATCTATATTGGTAGTCCTCAAAGAAGAATACAGCCCCTAAAGAGTCAGTCATGTCTGAAGGCAGTGATATATAATTTCTCCCTGAGTCCTCTGCCCCATAATTCTGAGCACATTCCTGTTATTTCTACCACTCTTTTTTGATTGTTCCTAATTAAAGTTGTAACAAAGAGACCTCCGAAGAGTCTGTCCTTGGCGCTCCCAGCCCTCTCCCTACCTGGAGGCTAACGTTTTGACTGATGTTTGAGACCATAAACCTCTCTCAGCAGAGATTGTGTGCATCTATTTATGAAAGCTAGATGTGATACTTATTTTGAAAACAAAACAGAATTTAAGGCAATGAAGCAGGCTCTGTTTTAAAAGCTGCTGCCCTCCATATTTCTCCTGGTTTTTTTTCCTGTCCTTAAGAATGTCTGACTTCTCTTTTGAATTTCTCACCTTTCCTGCCCTTGGTGTTTAGATCCTAACAATTCTCTATACCTGCCAAGTGATGTAAGTACTGCAGTGTGACCTTGCCTACTGTTACCTTTGTAGCTGTGATGCGTTACTGTCATTCTCTGGGTAGACAAATACAGTAACAGTCATGAGCCACCGTTATTTTTTATTGATAGATGGTCTTATGTTGGTTTCCAGTATGCAGCACAGCAGCTCACCAGTTACCCGCACTATTAAATCCTTACCTCCACTAATGCAGTTACCATCTGTCAGCATAAGAAGTGTTACAGAATCATTGGCTATATTCTCCATGCTGCATTTCCATCCCTGTGACCATCTTGTATTATGACTGAGAATTTTTGTGCCCCTTTATCCCCCTCACACACACCCGTTCCAAACACCCCCCCACCATGGTAACCACCAGTCACTTCTCAGTGTCTATGAGTCTACTGCTGTTCTGTTCATTCTGTTTTGCTTTGTATTTATACTCCACAAATAAGTGAAATCATATGGTATTTGTCTTTCTCTACCTGGCTTATTTCACTGAGCATAATACCCTCCAGGTCCATCCATGTTGTTGCAAACGGCAGGATTTCTTTTTTTTAATAGCTGAATAATATTAATTGTGTATATATACCGTATCTTCTGTATCTATTCCTCTACTGATGGACACTTAGGTTGCTGCCATACCTTGGCTATAGTCAATAATGAGGCAATAAGCATAGGGGTGCATATATCTTTTTGAATCATGCATTTTGTTTTCTTTGGTAAAATTATAGCGGGTAAATTCTTTAGGTAAATTCCTAGAAGTGGAATTACTGGGTCGAATAGTATTTCTAGTTTTAGTTTTTTTGAGGAACCTCCATACTGCTTACCACAGGGACCACACCAGTTTACATTCCCGCCAACAGTGTAGGAGGGTTCCCCTTTCTCCACATCCTCACCAGCACTTGTTATTCCTTGTCTTTTGGATGGTGGCCTCTCTGACTGGTGCGAGGTGACTGCTCACTGTGGTTTTCAGTCGCATTTCCCTGATGATTAGTGATGGTGGGCCGCCGTTTTTCAGAGCGCTTGCCCCACACTAAGCACGGTGCTCGAACTTTATCTACATAATTAACCCCCGACACACCAGGAGACATATCCAAGGTCGTGCGCCACCAAGGCTCATGCACAGGTCTCCTGACACTGGGTCCTGGCTTTCTTCCACCCCATTCCTCGGGGTGCCTCTCTCTGTGCCCTTCATGAGATGGTCTGCAAACAGGAACCTAATAGCGATTCTTGATCAAAAGGTTTGGTTTAGTAATTATTTGTATATGCTCCTGATTAACTCTGTGTAGGGGACATTTTACCCTGTTTGAACTACTTATCACAATGGAAAATGGACTTGTGTAAATAGTCTGCTGCTAAATTAAAGAAACATGAATCCTTGCTGGTTCTGATGTCAGAGAAGCCAAATAAACTAGCCCAAAGGAGAAATCTTGCTGTCTTCTGATTCTGTGAAGTTTTAAAAGCCTTACAGTTTCCAGGAACCCTCCGCGGTCAGGGAGGAAGGGTAACAAAGTGCCGTGAGAGCTGTTTCTGCCCAGTGGTGCCCGGGGACCCACAGTGGTAGGCAACCCAAAGGGTAGGAAAACAGCCCAGAATCGCCATCTCTAACCAGAATTACATCCTGATGCCTGACTACTCACAAGCTTCTGGTATTTTTCTCTCAACTCCAAAAAGGCCCCTGTGCGAGGAGGGAGGGGCACGGTCTGTGCTCTGAAGCCGGGACCAGTTGCTGCCAGGTTGAGCCCCGGTCTCCGGGAACTAGGTTAGAATGTGATCTGCTTATGTTTCTCTCAACTGAAGAAATTGTTTATTTGATACCTGTTTCTGGGTTTCACATATGAGGTATAAATCTTTATTGGCTTGCCTTTTTAAAACCCTGCGGTAGAGTCCCGGTGCAGTTAGCTGACACCCCGACCCCTCATCGCGGCCGGCAGTCTGTGCGCCATGGAGCCTCCCCAGGCCTCTCTCAGCCCCACCCCTGAGCTTCTCCCACTCAGTCTCCATACTTCAGAGCGTCAGGTTTCCATCAGTTCCTATAAACAATTCCTAAAAGTGCCCCAAGTCCCTTACAGTAGTTCTTCCCCATGCCTAGAACGTTCCCCCCATCTTAGCTCTCTCCTTCCACTCACATGCACCGGCGGCTCCGCTCCAGCCTCAGACCCGCGGCGTCCCCTCCACCAGTCTCTGTGGTGACGCTCGCATATCCCATTCCTACCGCGACTGTAATCACTGCCTGGTGTGTGGTGGCCCGCAGCCTGTCTTCTCTCCGGAGCAGGGACCTTCTCTGGCTCATCCGCCGCCACACCCCAGGCACCTGGCACTCCCCTGGCACAAAAGGTGCCCCATTCAGATCATTAATGCAGAATACTGATAGTGTTCTAGGCATAAAATTCCCTCTCACTCTAAACAAAACCGTTAGGAGTCCTCAGAAAATCTTTTTAATACAAAAATTAATATTTTTACTATTGAAAAAAAATCACCTATTATAAATCAGCCATAAATGGAACACTTAGTGGAAGAGAATAAAGTAGGTGGAAAAGTGAAGCTTGACAGAGAGAGCGGCAGTGAACGGGGGTGAAGGCACACACCGGCTGTTCCCTGAATGGGAAAAGCAACCCGTAGGAGGCCAGAGAAGGCCAAAAGTGACGTTGGGCAAGAATTTATTAAAGATTTTAATGCTCTCTGATCTCCCTCCAGTTTGTATTAGTCTGCTAAGGTTACTGTATAACCTCAGACTGTGTGGCTGGAACAGAAGTTTATTTTCTCCGGGCTCTGTAGACTGGAAGTCCCAGGCCAAGGGTCAGCCGCTCGGACTCCCCGGGGTCTCTCCGTGGCCAGATGCTGCCCGCTGGCTGTGTCCTCGCACACCTTTCTCTGCACAAACATCCCCAGTTCTGTTCCTCTTCTCACCAGGAACCCCAGTCCCATTGGGCTAGGCTCCATGCTTCCGGCCTCACTGACCCATAACTACCTCTTCAGGAGGCCAGACTCCCAATAGGGCCGCACTCTGAGGTTCTAGCGGTTGGGGCTTCGACACAGGAACTTGGGGGAGACACAGTGCAGTCCACAGCCCACCTGAGCACTTAATCTACTGAATTGCATGCCTTTAATACTAATGTGTAGGCTAAAATTTGATTGCCCCTTTTCAGCAAATATTATGAAAAAATGTAAGTTTATTGCAGCCTTTTGAAAGAAAAAAGAAATTGTTATGTACACACACTGAAAGCGTCCTTTTTAGATGAGTTTTTGATTCTTTGGTAACCCTACTCCTTTAGCGCCATACAATGTTGTGGGGTAAGACTTCTGAGAAAGGTGTTTCCTTAGATTTCCAGAAATAGAGACCTGACAGTGTCACACCACCAGGCATATATTTCCATTGGCTGTATTGCACCCATGGAGATTTTCTGAGCACTATCAGATGATAAATTGATTTTAAGATGGGTTCATTTCCATTATAGATTCTAATCCATTTTAAGTTTCCATGGAAAATGAGTGACACTCCCAGCCCGACAAGCTTATCAGTGTACATCACCAGCATAGTACTGGGCACCTGGGAGTAACTCAGCATTAGTTCCTCGCTTAATTTTGAACAGCATGTAAGGCACATAGTAAGTAGATTTTAAAATCTCATTTTGTAAAACCTGTGCATTATTAAAATGGTAGAAATAAACTGATAGCTCATGGACATTCATCAATGTTGAATAGATGAACTTCAGAATATGCTTTCTTCCAATGTGCTAAAATATAAAGAATTCAGAATGGGATATAGTCTCCTATGTTGCCTGATAAATTGTGTGAAAGGGACGTTTTGATTACAAGCTCAAGACAATCTGCAGCTTTGTACCGAGGAGCCGGGTGGGAGGAGAGGAGCTGTATCACTGGAGACCCTCCCTTTGTTTAGCAAATCAGATTGCAACCACCACCAATTACTTCCATAAAATTATTGATGCAAATGAACTGTCTTCTTTTTGGTATAACCTAGAAAACTAGCCAGTAACCAATCATATTGTCTTGAGCAAAAAGCTAGTTTATAGTTAAGGAGGTGATAGTGCAAAACATGGTCAGACCAAGACAGCGTCACCCGCTTCTTAGAGGTGAGAATAAAGAGACTATCACAGGGTCTGGCCATGTGTCCTGGCTGCTGTAAAGGGAAACTGAGGCCCAGAGCAGATAAGTGACTGCCCAGAGTCACACTGTAAGTGAGACTGGAAATGGTCCAGTCTACCCTCTTCTGTGGCAATGCCACCAGCTATTCACTCCTGAGAGTCAGCATTTCTTCTCAGAGAGCTTTCAGAGGACATCTGCTTTCCTGATCTTTAAAATGAGAACCAGAAGAGAATTTGTTGTGATTGGAGGTGGGCAGGATCTGATGGTGACAAATGTGAGTGATAAATGGTGGTGACATATGATGACATTTCTATGAACTTTAGTGCCTATGCCAAGCAGATTGGGAATCTGTATGCAGCAACAGAGATGTCTTGATTTTAAATCTACCAGATGTGAGTAATTAACTGTTCAATTTTAGGTGGCATGACTAGTGTTAAAGTACAGTATCTTTTCTGTATTCTTCTGATTTTCTCAAGTGTTGAGGATTCATGCAGAGCCAAGAAGGGTATAGAAGCTGTAGGCCAAAGGCCAAGATATTGCAAGCCTAAGAGAGCTGATCTTTATTACCGTTATTCATTCTTTCGTCCAACTAATTCTTAGGTAGTTCCTGCTATGTTCCAATCACTGTGCTAAACACTTAAGATCTAATGATGAAAAGATTGAACCAATCTGCCCTTTAGTGAAGGATAAAGACAAAGGAAAAGGCAGTTAAAATGCCAGGCCATGCAGTGCAGAGCCCTGTGGAACCCACGAGGGGAAAGAACCGGAAGTGGGCCTGGCACGCGTGGGTGGGAAATGGCAGCTAATGCCAGCAGCAGGATGGAGAGGAATCAGCCAGATGGGGGTGGGTGGAGGAGGCAAAGCCTGTGGTCCGTTTGAGGAATTTAACTTCCGTGATGCTGCAAGAGTAACCAAGTGAGAGGATGAAGCTAGATTGTGAAGGACGTTGTAAGTCTTATTTAAGAGGTGGAAAAATGAGAACCTACTGAAGAATTCTGTGCATAGGTATGTGACAGCCAACCTCGTTTTTAAAGGATCACTGACTACAGAGGATAGAGAACGAATAGGAGGGGAAAAAAGTCTGACATCAAGGCCACCTGATGAGGGTTTTACACTGATTCAGGACCCACAGATCAGGCATCTGTGGCCTGGAGCATATCAGTGACAGTTGGAATAGAAGGAAATGGAGCACTTGGATCATTTGCAGGAGGTGGAATGCTGGGCCTTGGCAGACTGTAACATGACTGTAAAGTCAGGGTCTCGACAAAGGAGTTTGAAGGCTTCTCTATGGAGAAGACATTATTATGAAAGCTTTTATTATTTTTATCCAGGAAGATTGCCATCTCATGATGTCCTGTCTTGAACCTTTAAGCTAGTCATTAAGGAACCAGCTGTTGAAGCTTTGAGAGTTAGTTCATCTCCCTCCTCATTCCTTCGTCCTATAAAATCACTTCTGGCCCCCAAGCGCTGTGTCCTTTACACCCGGCTCTCTTCTGCTCTCTGATTCCTAAAGGCCTGCAGAGGGCTCTGTTCTCATAGCATTTTTCTCTCAACCAACTGCAAAAGATAGAAAGTAACCTGATAAAGGGACTCCACTTCAGTGCTAGCTAGTAATGCCTTCCCAGGCAGTATTCCTCCTGTTAGCTATTTGCATTTTAATAGAGTAGTTCATGAAGCCTAATGACCTTTATAGTCTCTACCAATTAAATTCCTGTCACCATTCAGACCAATGGAAGAAATATTGAGAGAAAACATGGAATTATTTTTGGCGCCCTTTGGACCACATTATTATTTGGTTGACTTCCCATCTTGGAAGTCAGAGCAGGCCTGCTGAGAAACTAAAGAAATGTGGCCAAACTGAGTCCAGAAACATTTGCTAGGTCACAAGTCAGCAAGCCCTGCTTAGCTGGGGCCACCTGAGTTTCCTAGAATGTCATTTGAAATCACTAGCAACAGAGACTGGCCACATACTTAAGGTAGAAAGAGGAGGGCTTTCAGAATGATAGATGTCCCCACTCTGGAGTGCATCTACAAGGCAGCCACTTTTTTATTCATCATGGTCTGGTGGCAAGATTGCTGATTTTAATATCTAGAAATTAATAGCCAAGGGTAGAGAAAGTGTTAGCATTGGTATTTCTGTAATGATTTAGGGATTATGGGCCATTCATTTTCAACTATTTGTAATTGATGTCTTGAAATAATGGAATTTATCAGAAGAATGCTTCGTTCACCCTGGTATAATTTGAACATACTGAAATGGCACATGTGAGCTCATAAATCATGCAGGTGCAGGACGGGCTAATATACCCCCACCCCATTCACTCTGCCGGTGGAGGAAAGGTGTGGACATGAGTTACAGCTTACTAGACAGACTCCTGCAACTTCACTGCTTAAATTTCCAGGACTCCTTTTATGTACCTTCATCCTACTTATATTGGCTGGTCATTTTATCATGAGGATTTTTTTATCAAGGTTTTTTTTATTATTTATTTATCAGAATACTCACAAATGTTTTTGACGAAGTTACTTTCAGGCAGACAAACAGATTGTCCTGGGCTTGAAACAGTGGCCCTGTGTCTGTAAAAACTCTGTTGAATTAGGCATACGGTCTCTAATACACCAGCCAGAAGTGGTAAAATGAAGACCAGTTGTTCCTCTGTGGAGTAGTTTCACATTTAAAGCAAAGACATTCTCCTTTTTAGAGCTGTAACAACAAATTTAATTACTATTTTTAACTGCTGCAGAGCGCAGACATTGCATTACAAGGACAAACATCTGGCTTAAAGGCACCATTTTCCAGTACCAATTCCTGCTGCTACTAGAATTATCCTTTTACTCCAATTGTGTGTTTGAAATCTCAGTCCTCAGGGCTTGGTACTACACATATGTGAGCCTGGAACCCTAGAACTTTCTGTCTTAGGGAATGTTTATGAAATATCATACATACTACATGGATATCATTTAACTACTCATGTAAAATCATCTCGTTTGTATGGTTTACATTTGGGATTCATCTCACATGTTTAGATTTTCCATTATATTTTCAAGTCCTGCTAAGTCCTTGCTACTCAAAGTGTTGTGTTTAAGCAGCAAGGACCAGCACTATCAACATATATTGAAAGCTTGTTAGAAATGCAGATTCTCAGGTCCCGTCCCCTGCTAACCCTAATTCCCACTACAGAACCAGAAGCTGCATTTTCACACAATCCATAAGTGATATGTATGCATACTAAAGTTTGAGAAGCTCTGGTAGGTGTTGGATTTTGAAGGAGACAAGAATCATTAATGAATCTGAACAGGTTATTTAAGCTAAGCAATAACATTGTATTAACATTTTAGGGCATTTAATGTGTTCTAGGCATCATACTATCTTGATGCATTTTACATGCATTATCTCATTTGGTCAGAAGGAAAAAGAAGACTTGGTAAATGGAAAAATTCGGGAATATTCTGGGTAGTTACCATGTCCCAGAGGAAAGGGTTAAACCTAGAGTGGAAGTGTTTGGACAGGAATGGGTGGCGTGCATGGTTTAGCATGTGAACATATACATGTACAGTTTACATATGTGAGGAGTATAAACTAGAGCAGAGGTAGTGAGACAGGAATGTCTTCCAAATGACAGTAAAAAATGCTGCATAGTGGATTCAGCCAGCCAGGGAAGAGCTGTTTGGAAGTGGCATAGCTAATATTCTGAAAACCCATGATTTTCACTCATCTTCTCACTTCAGAACAAAGGTTAAAAGACTATGTTGCATGTTTACTTTATATGTAATTGTACCTATAAATAATGTAAATGGATGTTACTTTATATGGATAAAAGTCTTTGCAATGGATAATTCTTATAACCTTAATATTGGCACAGAAATGTGTTGTTTTTAATGTACAATCTGAATATTTTGTTCTTAAGAAATAGGCTTAAGTGTAAGAGCCAGTGGAGAATATAAGCATATTTAGAGATGAGAAGAACTAGTTCCTTGTCTTGCTTCTGACCTGATACCATAATAATTGATAATCCAAACAATGATTATGAGATTAGTGTTACTAATATATTCCACAGAATTTTTCTTAAGGGCACCCAAAACTTAATCTTGGGTGAAGGAACTTCTGAAATATGGGACAGTTGATAATGCTTGTATTTGCATTACTATTTTAGGAACTCTAATCATCTTTATTGTAGTATGAACAATTTATATAAGTTTATAGGAGACACTGTACAGTCCCATTAATATCATTACAAACCACTGTTATCCACATTTCTGGAAGTAAATATAAAATGTCAAGGTACTGGGTACTAGTATTATCGATGAGAATCATGCTGGTTACCTATTGCTACGTAAGGATTACCCAGACGCTTAGAAGCTTAAACAATAAGCACTCATTATCCCACAGGAGGTCAGGCATCAGGTTTACCTTCGCTACGAGCCTGTGGCTCAGGGACATTCACGAGGTTGGAGTCAAGTTGTCAGCTGGGGCTGGGACCTCATCTGAAGGCTCTCCCGTGGGGCTTCACCCCCAAGCCTGCAGTTGCTCCTCTTGGAGACTTTCCATGGGCTGCCTTATGACAGGACAGCTAGCTTCCCACAGAGTCAGCAAACCGGAAGAGCTCAGGAGGAAACACGCACAAGGTGGAAGCCATGGTCCCACGTAACTTCATGTTGGAGGCAGCATTTAATTACTTCTGCCTATTCTGTTCCTTAGAATCAAGTCAGTAGGTTCTGCCCTTACTAAAGGGAGAGGGTTACACACAGCTGTGCCTACCAGCAGGTGGGGGCCACTGCAGATGGACCACAGGTATTTTTTTCCCACTTTGAGTCCATATTTTCTGACATGTCTATTTTGGACATGTCTTATTTGTGTAATAAGCAAAAATATTAAAGTCAAAAAATTAAAGAGAAAATATTCTTTTATCAGAAATGTTACCAGGAAAGTCACTCCTCTTTGGAGCTTTCTTAGTGAGACAGTTGAATTGACTGAACACAGTATGTGTTAATGACCTTCCCGGCCACTATCAGATCATGTCATGAGTCCAGGTCTGAGATAATTAACCTAACGGTTTTGTATAGCTATGAAATCTTTGCACTGAAAAACTAAAAAACCAAAGCCCTGGTGTTGCTATGGACACACTAGTCTTTCTCACTGCCTGACCATCTCCTTGCTCTGCTCCCAACAGCATGCTTGATGAAGAGCACAGGCTGATCGCCAGGTATGCAGCAAGGCTGGCAGCGCAGTCCTCCTCCTCTGTAAGTCGTCTGAGTGAGAAGATGTCATGTTCATAGTTATCCTGACAGTACAGTTGGCGTTACACCAGCAGAGCTGGAGCATTTCACTGTATGGCCTGTAAGACCCAGGAATGGCCTTGCCATCCACTGCTTCCTTTTTCACTGCTCAGTTCCCATTTCAGTATGGACAGACCATAGCCTGAGGTACTCTGCCACCACACTGCTGAGGGTGGTTCCTGACCCCATGATACAAAGAGCAAGGCAATGACTCCAGGCCACAATGGGCTCAGATAAGTTTCTACTGACAACAGCAAGTAAAACATTCACAAGAAAGACAATAGTTACATAATGATGTCAGAAAGAAAAACCTGAATCACAGGTCAAAGATGCCACAGGCCCTGTGTAGCAGTAGAAAACTATCTAGGATATAAAACGTAGGACCTCCAAGTTCTTCTTTAGCACCACAAATCATTTCTTTGTTCAAAGAAATGTTAATTAAAAAGCAGGCTGAGTTTTCATATCTTTGGCCTTAGACAATCATTTTTTCAAGTTTGGTATTCTTTGGTAGAGAGATTAGTTGTGATTTTTTTTAAATTTGTTTTAAAAACAATAAATATTAACATTGAGTAATATCTACCATGTATTGTAGGACAAAGAAAGCAAGGCACAGAGAAGCATACGTAATATGACCCTGTGTTTGTAAAACAGTGACAAATCACTGCTTGACTAAATGCACATATATGCATGTATTATATATATATATATGTACTATATTAACATTTAACATCACCTTCACCATATACATATATGTGCATTTAACCAAGGGTTATTTTGTATACATACATATATATAACTCATTAAGAGTTAATTTATGTACACACACACACACACACACACACACATATAATTATGTAAGAATGGAGAGAACCATGGCTGTGTATACACCAGTTGTTAAAGCTGGACTAGGTTGCATGACTAGAAATTCTGAGCTGGTGGTATGAATATAGAGGAAGTATATATGTATATTATATAATTATATATTCATATAAGGAGGAATTATATTGTAAAATTATGTGTATGAATAGTGAAATGCTAAAAGCATGTTGAGCAAAAGAAGAAGTCATATCAACTCTGAATTGAAAACTAGGAAATGTTTGTGAATCACAGTTATTGAACAATGATTCTGCAGAAAGTGCTTAATAAACAATGAAGTATTTTTATGCCCGCCTATATTGAGAGGATAGTTGCAGTGGGGACAACATGGCAGGAATGAAATAGCTCCCCAAAGACTTAAGTCAGAAAGCTAAGAAACTCCTCCTCCTGCACTTGGTGTATTTGCCTGCTAGGGAATTCTGCCTGCTCCATTGCAGGGATGTGCTCCAGATTCACAAAAAAGTTGATCCTTAGCAAAGGAACCGCAATTTGATTTTATGTATTGGCTTTTTTGGTTTGATAGACAGTTTCTTTTTTCTTGTCTGCATATTCATGATTCCTGTCTTCTCAACCATGTGGGTTCCCATTCCTCATTGTTAAATAACATAAACCACATATTTTACAGCAGCCGGCTCAGCAGAGAAGTGTTCCAGACATCGCCTTCACCATTGACGCGAATAAGCAACAGAGGCAGCTGATTGCAGAACTAGAAAATAAGAACAGGTAAATCTTTAGACATACTAGCTTTTTTTATCAAAGTGTGTCTTCATTGATAACCTGTAGTCATGCTTTAAAATCCAGGTGTGTCACCCTGTATGACATTTAAGGGACATCTAGAGTCAGTGATGCTGACTCCTGAGAGGCTGGTATTCCAATTTTTTAGATCTTCAGAAGCTTTATGAGAAAACATATTTAGAGCTCAGAGATGCCAATGCAATCATCATTCTACGTCTACACAGTCTCCTCTCCCTTTTACCGACGCTGGTTTCTGCTATAGCGCTGGCTGAGGCCTCTGAGCCCTCCCAAGCACGAGGAGGGGAGGATCTCTGCCACGCAGAGACGCTTAGAAGGCTCTCCAGGTGGGGTCCCTGTGAGGACCCCGGGCTCAGAGAGGCATCTGGGCTGACACCACCATCACCCAGTTGTGCAAGCCAACTATTTCCCCATCCAGCCCATCAGCAGGGCCTCAATTCAGTGCATATCAATTCGTAGATGCCCCGCAGCATAGCTCAAGACCTTCCATTCCTCCTCCACCATCACCACCCAGTCCAACCTGTCATCTTATAAAACACAAGTCATAGCGTGATAGTTCCGATTTGGAGCCCTCTGCAGGCTTTCCATCACACTCTGAAGCCCCACCCTCCCATGATGGTCTGCAAGGTCTTAGCTGACCTGACTCCTGCCTGCCTTTCCCACCAAGCTAACCTTGCCCATTACATTCCTGCCTCTTCTTTGCTTTAGAGCCTTTGAAGTCACTGTCCTCTCAGCTTAGCTGCTCCTCAGGGTCTCTGCAAGGATGGCGTTTGCTCATGATTCAGGTCTCAGCTCAGAAGGCCACCCCTCTAATCTCGCCCACTCCCTCCTGCTCCAGGAGCCACTCTCTGACAGTTCCGTGTGTGTGTGTGTGTGTGTGTGTGTTGGCCTAACCTAATTGTATTTAGGTTTGTTTCTTTGTTTATTATCCATCTTCCTTGACTTAAATGGAAGTTCTTTGAGAACAGAGGCCATGGGTTCCAGAACCATGTCTGGTATGTTTAGAAGCTCAGTAAATACGTATTGAGTGAGAACACAGATTTCTGAATCAGGACCCAAACTCAATGCAGAATAAGCCCGACGCTCACACGACTCAGGCGTTTCATGTCTCTTGGAAGAGCACCAGACGTCTTACCTCTTAATCCCGTTCTTAGACGCTGATGTCACTGCTGAAATCAAACTTGTATGGGGAGGGGGGTGTTGTGGTGACCGTGTCCTGCCTGTACAGTTTGACTTGAGAATATGGGGATAAATACGGCTGAAGTATTCTTTAAAGTTCTATAAAAAGTAAATTAAAAGGAAGGGACAAACTCAGTTTTCATATTCTTAGGAAAGACTAAAGTGAAAACTCACAGGCCCACAACATCCCACCATGGCTGCGTGTTGACCTGCTCTCTCACCTGGCTGGCACACTGGGCTTCTCCTTCCAGTCCTCAGCGTCCACTCAGCGTGGGGACAGCCCCGGACTCCCTTTCAGGAAGCAGCCCAGATGCCTGCCTCTGTGTGGGACACCAGAGTCAGCAAGAGAGCCGCGCATGCCCAGCAGCCTGGCTGTGCTGCGAGGACCGCCCACTGCTGGCTTCTAGCAAACTGGTGGGCTCTGCTCTCTGAGGACATGTTTTTAGGTCCAGAGAGAATAAAGAAATGGGAATGAGAAGAGAAGGCAAAAAGGAGAGTTTCCCCTGTCCCAAAAAGCACCTCGTCCATCCTAAGCCATCACTGCGTGCCAGCAGCCTCTGGTCCCCGCTGATTCCAGACCCACATCCCTGAAGCCTATCCAGGTCGCCTTCTGTGCCACAGAACTCACCTCAGGGTCTCCAAGGTGACAACCCAAGATGAGACCTCTGAGCTCACTCACTCCACGGCATTTCAGCAAGGATCCTGGGGGTGTGATGCTTCCTCCCAGCACCTCGGGAGCTAGCTAGGATTAGACCAGGAGTAGGAGTCTTCAGGTCAACTGCAGAAGCCGCAGCCTGCCGAGCTGGACCCATCAGATCAAGTACCAAGACTGTCTGGTATCTGTGGCTTTGAACTAACCCCCTGGGTTCCCATCACCTCTACCACCTGCCTGTGAGTGAGCGCAGTCCTGGAAAGGTCTTTTAACTGGTCTGCGTGTCGATGTCTTTACTCATGAAGCATACAGGCATCGTATACCTATGACAGGACGGTCATAGGGACCAAACGGGCTCATGAAGACAGCACAGACCCCAGTGGGGAGCAGGCACTCAGCGCTCACTGCGCATCTTAGCAGGCTGCTCCTTGTCAGAGCTGCCCCTTCTCCTTCCTGGGCCCAGGGCTCTGTCCTTAAACAAGGAGAGCCAGGAGGCTAGCCTGGAAGTGGTCCGAGGCCCGCCGCTGTCCCGGCTGAGTGCAGGGCGGCCCTGGGCTCTGGAGAGGTGCCTGAGGGGGTCAGGGGAGGCAGCCTACAGCCCCCTGCCCTTACCAGAGTAGCCCCCTCTCGACAGTTGGGTGTATTGGGTTTCCACAGGACATCCTTTAAAGAAAAGTTTTCAGTGTGGAAAAACTGGGGACAAAAAAGGTTGAAAGCCATGAATTACAGTCCAGCCGTCTCACCACCCCTGACAGGGCGTGATGGTCGTTAGCATCGGTGTCCTGGGCTTGGGGAGCAGGCAGTTGTCAATCAGCCTTCGAATGGGAAGCTGACCCCGCGCTCACCAGGTGCCCCTTCCATTCTTACTGCTTTGTTCCTGTGACTCTGGGGCACTTCGCTGGGTCCAGGAGTACCGACTGTGACCTTGCTTAACAACTCCTCGCCCCTTGGTGGTGATTCACCTGGTGTGAGCCACCTGTCCTTCCTGGCCAGCCTCATGTTCGCCTCCACACCCGACAGCCCAGGCCGCACCATGTCCCCACACAGAGGTCACACTCCTACGCTGCAGACTCATCTACAGTGAACCCTTCTTAAAGCACTTTCCCTCCCAGAATGCCTTCACTGAGGCTGGAAATGTTAAGAAGAGAGTTTTGCCTACCTGGGGGCCCCTCGGACAGATGCAGTGAGAGGAGTTTCGCTCCTGGTGCAGGAATGGGGTGTTTGGTTCCGAGGTATGAGCGCCGTTTATCCCTGGTTTCCCTCCAAGCACCCCTTCCTTTGAGCTGCAGGCGCCCCTGGCGTCAGGCTGTGACCGGCAATGACGGAAGACACGTGCTTGTCTCCTGAGCAGTCCGGGCACTTCCAAAGCCGAGCGCAATACCGCGGCTGACGTTCCTCCTGAGGGAGGTGCTCAGGGCCTGGTGAGCACATGCGGAGCAGGTCCCACTGGAGCCTCTGCCGTCTGGATGTACTGGAGGCAGTCAGTCCTCTTTCTCCCACGGCGCCCAGCGAGCTACGGCCAGCAGCTTGTAGACACGGCTGCTCGGTGAGGGCTGATTCTGCTCTCAGACACAGGCCGCCCTTCTTTGCTCCAGGGGCTCTGGTGTGCTCAGGGGTTAGCGTCCTGGATGTTAACTGACTGTTTCTTACCTTCCTCCTTTGTCCCCAGGGAAATCTTACAGGAGATCCAGAGGCTGAGGCTGGAGCATGAGCAGGCTTCCCAGGCCACCCCAGAGAGGGCCCAGCAGAACCCCACCCTGCTGGCAGAGCTCCGGCTCCTCAGGTAGGAGGGGGGCCCAGGCCCCCGGGGATGCTAGCATCTGGGGGCTCTGGCATAGCAGACAGGCATGCCGCCCCAGGGCTGTTGACATCTGCTTTCTTTGCCATAGTGCGCACCTAATTGCTGTGGCTTGGGGCCTGGGGGGAAGGCGTAAACAGTTTTCCTGTGACAGAGAAGAGGAAGTGTTCTTTAGATCAGCAACAAAATGTCTCACTGGAAAAAACCTAAATTCATTTCTTTTTAGTTATGTGCACTATTGACAAGGTGTTTATGATGCAAGTGATTAGTGAAACACACACATGAATAGCTAAATAAACATCACATTTGAAAATTTACCTGTAACCCATAAAAAGGAGTCTGATTTTCTCTAAACCTTGGTCCCTAAATAGCCTTACATACAGATTTTTTTAAAATAGGCTTTGTGCCTTCTTTCCTTGCAAATGAATGCGAGGACCTGCTGCCCCTACTCTGGCATAAAATGTTTGAGCTGGGAACCATCAACTTCATCTGCTTCACCCACTGAGCTTCATGCCCGTCTCCACAACCAGAGGGTGGAGCATGCAGGACGGACCCCGCCAGCCCCTGTGCTGCAGGCTTCACCTCAGACGGGCTCAGCGCCATGCCTGGAATGTGGCACAAGCCCAGACCCACCTGTTTGGCACACGGCACACACGAGACTCCAGAGACACCCCCTCATAGAGATGCTGCAGTTCACAGGCGCTTTTAGTCACCACGTGTGACGAGCTTTCCATGGCTTGGTTTGGGAGTCAGTGCATCCCAGGTGTGCCGCACTCTGAGCCATCCTGTTTACAGTAACCGTAGATCCTCTTCTCAGAGACCGTGTCAGCATTAGAGGGCCACTCACCTCTTCTGTGCGAGGCAACTAGGTTAGGCAGGTTCTGTGTGGCTGTGCCGGACCTCACCACGTCCCCACCGACTGCAGCCATGGTGTTTCTGGGGGTTCTTTCCCGGTCCTGCCCTTGCGATTGTCAACATTTGTGCACACATGGCCCAGGCCACAGGCCCTACCTGCTCTCAGCTGGGACCAGACTACTTCTCCCCGGGGCTGATACACGTGGCTGGAGGGTCAGGCCCCGAAGGCTGAGAGGAGATCTGTGGGACCTGCAACTCATGGAGGTTCTTCGATGTGAAGGGATCACATCATAGTTTTGAATAACAAAATAACAGTGAAAGAAAGAGAAATTCTTCCTTTTCAACCTATGTGATTTCTGGTCCTACCTTCAAAGAGATGAATTAGAAATCCTTCCCCTGTCCATCGCCCAGAAAGGATGGAAATGAGCAGGAGGAAGTAATATTTCCCATCCTCCTCCCCAAATCCATATAAAAACAAATGCCTGCTTGAAAGAATCTTTTGCCTGACAGGATCCAAGCTCTCAAGTTGAAAGTGAAGTCTAATGTACAGAGAAATACAGCTGAACAAAACACGTGGAAATAGTGCAGCCGTAGCACCCCAGGCCCCTGGTCCCTGCCTTCCTCTCCCACAGACAGGCCGTCTCTTTGGGAGGGCCATGACTAGGTATTGTTCATGAGCATCTTCCTCAGTTCCTGCTGGTCAGCATTTGTTCTCAGCAGTGTTTGGTCCCACTGGGATGGTCCAGCTGGGGAGGCAGCCTGACGGAGCTGGGTCGCTGGGCTGTTTTCCCCCTGATGTTTCTTCCCCTTGTCTCACTATCTTGGGATGGACTGACAATTCTGACCATTCTCATGGCCGAGCCCAGAGCTATGCTGAGGGGCCGGCTCTGCGGGGACCTTCTGTCCCTGCAGCTCTCACTGTCACCTGACGGCTCCCCACCAAGGTCGAGGCCCAGGACACCTAAATGCCAGCTGATTCACCTCCATATTCCATACATGTCCTCTTCCTGGAAGAAGAAAAAATACCCTCCCTTGGAGGCTATTTCTCTAGATACTTATACACTCATTGGTGCCAAGATACCCTGACATCCCAGGAGAGGAAACCCTGCTCTGTGTGTCCTGAGCTTTACCCTTGGTCATCTCAGACCCTCCGGGAGTCCCCCAGCGATGGCCTCTCGCACAGTCACTTCGGCCTCTGGCGGGGGGGTTGGGTGCGGAACAACCACGCTGCTTTGATGAAGGTCTTAATCCATTGCGCCCTCCACAGGCTCCTCCTGAGAACCCACCAGGACGGTGTTCTTCCAGCTGGGGAACAGGGGCGGGGGAAGGGGCAGAGCTGTGCTTCCCGTGAATGCATAGTTTATTTTTATCCCTGACCTCTCTCAGTGACCATCTTCCCTTTTTACTTTAGCCGCAGGAAAGCTGAAAGCCAGGTTTGCCACCCAGACCTGGCAGCTGAATAGGGTTACAGGATAGCGTTTCCATGGACTGACACCCCTACGCACTGAGCTGTACATGCACTGGCCTGTGTAACTGCTGCCACAGACCAGGGACATGGACATTGTTCGTACATACTTTCTATAGACACGGCAACTAAGATCCCAGAAGTCAAATAATTTGCCCAAGGTCCCACACGATGAGTAGCACGGGTCATTCTGTCTCCTTTTCTGGGGCCTAATGATCTCCTGCCCAGTGAGCGCTTCGCTGATTCCCCGTCTCCGCTCCATCTACGCTGTCATCAGACTTATCTTTCCCCATCTTTCCTCATTTTACTGTTCATTCAGTTCCCTCAACAAACAATTCTAAAGGGCTGTGCTCAGGATGCAGCCAAAGGACATTCTGTCCCTGGTCTCACAGAATTTGTGCTAAATAATAATCACACAAAAAAGAATATAAACATAAGCTGATGAGCACCATAAGGAATCTTCCTTTTAAAAAAAAAGACATAATTACCAAACTTGCCCTTCACTACAGTCAGAACAGGCTGCAGTGAGCAAGGGCGTTTGGGTTGAGTATGAAAGACGAATGCACAGGGAAGGCCTGGGGCTGCTGAAGAACAGTCTCCTGGCGGGGGACACGGGGCGAGCGAATCTGGCACGTTTCCTCGGACACGTGAGGTCTGTCGACCTGGAGCGCAGTGACCGAGGCCATGTGCGTGAAGGTGGGGTGGGAGATGTCGGTAGGGGCAGACGTGGTGCTGTGCGGCTGTGCAGACCATCCTGAGGGTATGGCTGTTAGTCCTGCAACAGGAAGCTGTTGACCGAGGGCAGTTCGCCTCAAGCTAGCGCAGTGGGTGAGTGATCGAATCAGATCGGCCTCGTGTGAACCCGAGATCTTCCTCCATATCAAGCTCTACTAATAATATCAAGAATACGGGCAACCAGGAGGCACAGATGAGGCAGAGAAAGGTCTGGAACATTCCCTGCGGTCCCTTCCCTTGCCGCATGGTCTGTGAGCCTTCTCCACGCCTCCACTGACCTCGCCCAGAGCAGCTCGCTTGGACTTTTATTACACCCTCACCATCATTGTTTTATTATGTCTCATTCTCTCTCCCAGTAGTACAAAAACTACATCCAACCCATTTTATTCACAATGTCTCAGAAAAAAGTGCTGAATGGCTGTTTGTGGAATGAGTAGATAAATTTCAAAATCACTACAAGACAGCTGAAGAGCTGTGTTTGCAAACCTTCTCTAGTGAGAACAGTTACTGACACTGTGAAGCAACTTCACAAATCTGGAGAAAAACAAGTATAATTTTTCACATTCATCCCTTGCCTAAAAAATAAGCACCATGCTCACTAACCAAAAAGTTGCTTTCTTTTCAGTATATATAATATTATTACTGGAAAAACTTGGTAGTGTAAAGTGACTTTTTTGTTGTTGTTTTACCAATGAAAAATGGAATTGTAATCTCTGGTACAAGTCTGCAGTTCCCACACTTGATTTCACAAACCAGTTTAATTTTTTTTAATTATTTTTGGGAAACAACATAAAATCAAATACATCTTGTTTTACAATATAATGACTTTTTAAAAAACCACCATCGTCTGTTATCACAATAGTTTCATATATGATATTCTACTTTTTTTACTTTTTATTTTGAACAAAATTTAAGCCTACAGAAAGAAGAGTTGAAAGAATGTCAGAGTAGATTTCCCTCGGGGCCTCACCGCCTAGAAACTGCAGACATGTGCCACACCTCCAACTCCCTATATTTGTTTATGGATACAAAACATACACATTTTTGATTAGCCATTTGAGAGGAAGTTGCATATCATAACACTTTATCCCTAAGTATTTATGTGTACATTTTCTAAGAGAAAAAGGTATTTTCTTACATAACCATGACATTATCATCAAACTCAGGAAAATTAATATTGATATTTATTATTATCTAATATACAGTATATATTAAAATTTTGCCTACTGTCCCAACGCTATCCTAAAAGAAAGTAGGTTTTAACACACATGCAAAATTAGAAATAATCTAACAGGCTTTCAGAATAAAAGGCATTCCTTTAGAGGAATATATTTAGCTCTGTGAATGTAAAATCACTATTAGGCTGTGTTTTCTCATTCCTCTTTAGGACACTGGTGGCTACACCACAGATTTGTTATCAGAACCGGATTTGGCAATAATCTGTGTAGAGAAGGTTAAATAAAGACATTATTAAGTGAATGGGTTTTTTTTAAGTTAATTCAATCAAATGCATGAAAAGAGCAAATGTCATGTATTTAAAGATTACTACTGTAAAATAAATGTACAAATAAGGTTTTGCTGATGTTGATTAATTCTAAATTAATACTAGTTAACTTTTTCTGATAGTTTTTAGATGCCTCTCCGTACTTCTTCCCTCCAATATTAGAATTTTACTTCGTCCTTCTTCCCAAAGTTCTCCTAGGGCCCAAAGTTACAGAGCAGGACCTAGAAGAGAGATCAGAAACCTTACTTTCCCTTCAAGCGTCCTGTGGATGTGCGTGGACGGGTGTCCACAGCATTGAAACCACTAGTGGACGTGCCGGTGGGGAGTATCTTTGAATGGTCAAGACTTTCAGAATCAGAATTCTGCAGCCCAGGAAGACAAAGGCTGAACTAAGACACCATGAAAGTCCATAAAATCATGATGCTACTTGTCCTCAAGATCCAGATCAGAGGCAGTTATAAAGAAAATCAAAGGAGGGGTGCTCAGGAGTAAGCCTTGAGCAGCAGTACAAGCCAAAAATACACATATATTCAAAGGGAGTTGAGATATGTTTATAAATTTTAAATCCATAACTCACTATGAAGAAAGAAAATTTGAAGCCTCTCATTTATATGTACAACCTTTGCCCCACAAAATACCCCTCAGCTGTGTGAGTCACTGACGGAACTCAGGGTGACATTTCCACATCATCAGTCTTCCATTTCAGAGTCCCCCCCCGTAGCTCCACTGAGTTCTGACCGTGCCAGTTAGACTCTCCACTCACACCCATTCACTCACCAACACTCATATCCAGTACTTCAGACTCAGACAGAAGCCTCTGTAGCAAGGAAAAAAAAAATACATTGTTCAATAATGGTCATGAAATCATAGATTTGGAATTGATTTGAAAAATATACATATACTTTAGAAATGTGAACCATCAATATTCTTTGTACTGTTACATTTTTTTCCCCTCTTTTAAAGATATTTTTGCTACCTCTTACTGTTAACATAAATGATATAGATCATCCTGTGTGGTTTCCATTCTTGCTGACAGTTTCATAGAAGTTCTGCAAAACAAAACCAAATTTAACACACACAAAACTTGTAGATTATTTTTGGCTAGAACAGTTGTGTAGGACTGCTTTATTCTGACTTCACCTGATGGAGCTGACGCCAAGCCAGAACATTTAGATTAACCACAAGAACTATATACCATGAGTATTTCACCTCAGAGAGGTTACGCATCGCATGCTAAGGATGGAAGAGATGAAAACTGTACTTTCCTATATCTGGTTTCCAGACACTAGGGCCATCAGCATTTCCTGTGGGATGCACAGGAGGGTCCTTGGGTTTGGGAGGTCTTTGGCATTGGTCTCTGTCAGCGACAGTTTGATTTTTCTTTCTTGGCTCATGGGAACCTGGCAGCACAGTACAGGGCCCACAACACAGAAAGCATTCAAAAAAGGTTGCATTAAGTGGGTTACTCAGCGTAGAAGAGGGAAATACCCAATAGGATTTTTATTCTGTTTTATTCTGTTTTTTTAGTATGTTTTATTCTGTTTTAGTTTACTAGCAAGTAACATATACCTCAAGCTTTAATTGTCCATTCATTGGACAGCCATTCCCTGCCTGTTACCCATGCGAGAGACCCAGAGATGCCCCTTTTCAGTGGTCCACTGACACCACAAGATCGGGAAGTGTAATCAGCTCAGCGAGTTGAATGTCGCTCTGACGACGACTGCTTCCTTCTTAGGCAGCGCAAGGATGAACTGGAGCAGAGGATGTCTGCGCTCCAGGAGAGCCGGAGAGAGCTGATGGTCCAGTTAGAGGGTCTAATGAAGCTACTAAAGGTAAGGTGTTTCAAATAAATTTTTCCTAGACTTGTGACTGGCATTTGCAAAATATTTTTGCACATAATGTGCAATTCCTTTTACAATTACTTTATGTGATTTCCCCCAACATGTGGTTTTGAACTCACATATAAAATCTTTCCTAAGACACATCAAATGATAGCTGTCAACTGTAGGGCTTTCCTGAAACCAGACTACTGAGGACCTTCATGGAAAAACTTCCTGGCCTTTTTCCAGTTTCTATGTGCGTGAAAGTAATAAAACTAGATTTCTTTAGAAATACTTTACTTTTAATAGCCCTCAGCATTCTGAATAAATTGAAAAGAGGCTAATGTGTAATTTGGAAGATGAAGATATAGCCATTCATGAATTTTGGTGATTATTGTTTAATCAAGAGTAACCATCAATTTCAATGAAACATTTTATCTCATCTGTGATAGCAAGTAAGTCATATAACTTTAATGGGTCTCAAATGCAAACTGTAAATGGGAAGATACCCTTGCTTTTCTGCAGGGAGAGCATTTCATGAGATGATCTATAGAAGTCCTCTGCAGAGTGCTGTGTCTGTTATTCTCATTGGGAGGTGGCATTCTTCCGGTCATGAATCCTATTCCCTTCCTCAGTAAACACCAAATTACATTTCAAGGGGAAAGCAGACTGGCCATGGCCACATGTCCACAGTCAGCCGTTAGCGGGGTCATTGTGCTCCGCTCATGTGGGGTGCTCGTCCTGCCTGACACGCACAAGATGAACGGTCAGGGGCTGGGATATGACGTGGCGAAGGCAGAGCTGGAACTCAGAGAATGACAGGCCAAGTCGGGGGCAGCTCACCTGGGGAACAGGGTGTCCTGACTTGGAGCTCACGGGACCCACAACCCTGGCACACTGTCGTTGATGGTTTCTGTATGTGTTCTTTCTCCCTTTCTCCCTTCCTTTCTTTTATCTAACAAATGTGTTGTGTTGAAATCTGTGTCCCGGGCACAGATGTGAGTGTAAACTTCTTTCTTTTGTTTTCTTTAGTTGAATCTTCCTGCCATCAGTGTGGGAAATGCTTGATTGTTATTGAACAAAGTTTAGTTTTCCGTGTATCAGATGTGTGTAGTGTGGAATTCAGTTTTTGTTGTACTATGTGTGTTAAGTCAGGACTAGATAATTAATAATCTCTTGCTGCTTCTGCCCTATTATCTCATTCGATGATTCAGGAAAGCTCCTTCTGCTTTCCTCCCCAAATGTACCACATGAAGAGGGCCAGCCCCCTCACTGAATGACAGGAAACCTGGGCAGCAGCCCCCTCCTTGGATTCCCGTAGCCCCTGTCACCCTAGCAGGTGGGAAGGAGTCTATCTGGTGGCAGCCCTCTGTGTCCCACCTGGCCTCACTGAGCAGTCTGTCGCGTTGGAGTGCATGCCCACCACACACAGAGGGAGACCTGGGCACACGGAGGAGAGAGATGGGTCTGCACAGACTTGGAAATAAAGTCACCAACTGGCGTCGAGGCCGTGGGGGCGTTTTTCCGCCCCCGCGTCCTTCGCGCTGCGCGGCTCCTCCCGGGACCCTGGGTAACCTCACTGTCACCCATTCAATCTTTCTGTAGGAAGAAGAGCTGAAGCAGGCAGTAAGTTGTGTTCCCTATGGCAGGTCTTAACTGACAGTGGAGGCCGTCCTGCTGTTCCTCCCATTGCTTTTGCCTCTAATGAATGTTCGTACTTCAGTTTGGGAAGAAAAAAAAGTACTGATTTGCTTCCTTTTCAATGTAGTACTTGAATTGAGACAAAATGTGGCAGTTTTTATAACTATTTACCATCGGCATCAGAGGAAGAACCGTTTTGTCTTTTAAGAGGAAACAAATTGTGATTTGTTGGAAAGTTTTTAGATCTCCAAGGGCCTGAGTTTCGAACCAGTCATGCTTTTCTGGGCTGGCGATCAGCCCCTTCTCTCAATAGAAAGACACACACCCTCGGAGAAAGCCCACAGCACTGGGAAGCTGGCCCCCCCCACCTCACACGGCGAGCACGCAGCTTGGCCTCCACTTCACTGAAGAGGTGTTGCGCCTCTCTTTCTAAAAATCAACCAATCACATCTCTTTTTGTTGCATAATTATTAAGCCCTGTTCCTCACACTCACCAGAATGCACTCGATTCCCTTTGCTCCCCAAGCACAGTCCCTACTGTCGGCTGATAGCAACCTCTAAAGAATAGGTAACTTTCTGCTTCCTCCTATCACTGAGAACCTTTCTGCTCTGGGGGTCCACAAGGTCCATATATACATCTTACCTGGAAATAGGAGCATTGGGACTCTAACTGTACCCTCACTGAAGCCCTGTGTTGGACCCTGTGGGCAGGTTCAGAAGCCAGCAGAGGGAGCAATGTACTAAAAAAGCAAAATAAAAGCAGCTTTGACTTCAAGTGCATGAACCCAGCTGTGTATGACAATATATCCCACTTGGTAGTGTTACCACAGAAGCTCACATTATTTCCGTGGCTTGATTAGAACCACAGCCTGTCCAACTTCAATGTCCCTTTGGATTCTCCTGCATTCTCTTCCCTATTATTCATTGTGTTTGTGTGTAACAAAGAATGTTTGCCAAATGCTGGGCACGTCTTTACCGTTCATTCCGTGGTCTGTAAACAAGGAAAGTGTAAAAGACAATAAAGGCAATGTATCACACTGTTTTGTATTTTGTGAAAAAATTACTGAAGTCAAACTTCAGGGAGAGACAGTCCCCTGGTGAAGGACACACCTCTGCAGCTTGTGTAGTTGACCAGAGTGCCTAAGCGGGGAATTGCTGTTGTGCTTCCAACACACTTAGATCATGGTAGAGAAAAGCACCTTGCAGGGTGCTTCTCTTTGCAGACAGCCTCTTCTTTCCTCTCTCCTACTTAGCATGTGCATAGAAAGGCCCCACTACACCTCCTGCTCCTAGGGGAGACACAAGGACAGCCTTGCTCTATCCATCTTCCTCCGGGATCCCTTGTCTACTGTTTCCCAGGCAACCCATTCTTGAAAGGCTCAGGGGACCTGGAAGTTCATAAAGTGATGACTGCACAGAGCTTAGCAGTTCAAAAACGGATGGATGCCTGGAGCCCAGCCACAGCAGTGCCTGTAAAAGAGCTTTACTGCCTCCTTTGCACCACTTGGAGCGGCCGCGTCTGTGATGGTGGCCAGCGGTGGGCGCTGCTGCATCCGTCCCATGGGCCGATGTTACTGGCACCCAAAGGCCCATGGGCATGGTCTGGGTGGGCTGTCTGCCCGTCTCACACATTTCTTTATTCGCTCCAATACTCAAGCCTCTTTTCAAAAAGAACCCGCAGCAGCTCACAACAAAACACATAAACAAGAACTAGAAAAATCTAAAACTAAATGAAAGAAAATGCAAATATGCTCATGGTAGGGACAGGGTTGTTACTCTGAGCTTCCTGGCAAAGAGGCAAAAAGGGAAAACATAATTGTTTGTTTTATTACAACAGAATTGCCAGTTCTCAGGGGACCAAAATTTCTCTTGGCATAAAATAAAGAAGATCTTCACTAAGGGCTTTAGAGCAGGAGTACTGACTAATAAAATGGACAGATGCATGTGGCTAATTCCTACACTGACTTTCAGTCAAAATTAAAGACCGAGCCCCATATGCCCAACCCTGTAGAGACAGTTCTACAAGGAAATAAACAAATGCTGTCCAAATATATAGGCTTCTCGTGGTACAACATGATCTAAGGAGAGAATTTAGAGGTTTTAGTCTGGCATCTGCTTGCCTCTAAATTCTGTTTTTATTTATAAGCCTTTCCCTTTGGGGAACATCCTCTTTATAAAATCAGATTTAAGACACTGCACACAACAAATTGTGCTTGATTCAATAACCTCTGCTTGTTTTATCATAACTCTGTGTGGTTCCATGTATTTTATTATACTGGTATATATGATTCCTCCTTACACTGTTTCTTGTTAGAGGTAATGCATGAATTTGTCCCCCTTGAGTGGAGAACATGAATTTTTTTAAAAAACAGTGTCTGTAATATATGATGATTATGGTATCATAAGCAATAAATTTATTTTTACAAAACTTGAATCAAAATGATCCTACCCTCTTTCTTCCTTGTGTATTTTTAAGATTTATTGGAGGAACCATAAAAAGAACACTCGTAAAAAATTTAATAATGAAGGCAGCCGGCACTTAACTGTAATGACTGTGTTCCAGAGTTTCTGGTTTACTTCCAGTCGCAAGTACTATATCCCAGTCGGGAGTCGAGGAGCCTTGCTATGAGTTCAGAAAGCAAGGTTGCAATAGAGATTTTCTTAGGTTACTGCAGTTAGATCTGAGTTACAGTAGGCCCAGCTCTTCGATCACAGCTGTAAGATCTTGACTAAATCAGCTAACTTCCTGGTTATTTATTTCAAACATACTGACATCACATGGCTCACAGGGTTGTATAGATTCAAAGTAATAATGGATGTGAAAGCACTTTGAAACTACGACATGCATATCAGATTCAAGTACAAAAGTACATACGTGTACACATGCACATGAGGATATGGAAGCTTTTCTAATTTGACTCATATTTTACATGCACACGTGTACCCACTTTCATTTCCCAATCAGGGGAAGGAAGTCTAACACTGTTCCAAATCCCGTCTCCTGCCCCCGTTCCCTTCTCTGTGCACAACTGGGTGTCCAGTGATGGTCTCCCAGGCCCCACTTCTTCTGGGCATGTCATGGAATATGAGCAGCCCAGAAGGGACAGTCGGAGCAGCTTGGGCTCCACCCCCTCTGTTCCCTGCTCACCCTCTGGTGGATAGGCCGTGGAGCCGTGGAGCACCAAAAGTAACAGGGCCAGGGAGTGCGGAGGTGATTCACATCATAAATAATCAGCTGCAATATTAGGACTGAAATCCAGTGTTCAGAAACACACTCTTCCAGGTTCTCTCTCTCTCACACACACTTTTTAAAAAATTCGGGATCAGTTAACTAATTCTAGAAAAGGAAAAATTATTTCTCTGCCTAAAACCCTTTTAAGATGCCCCTCTAGCTCAGGCTAGAGTCTAGTCCCTTTTAGGACACCGGAGGCCCAAGCCCACCGCATCCTTCCCGTTGCGTCCCCTCACTCCCCACAGTGAGCCTGTGCTTCAACCCCACGGGCCTCCTCACCCTGTGTGCACAACCCTCACGCCTCCCACACTTGCTCATGAGAGTCCAAGACCTGGAATGCCCTCTGTCCTCCCAGGCCTTCCTCTCTTCTGCCTGGACATCTCCACTGTGAAGTCCCAAGTCAAATGATGGCTCCTGCCTGACCGGTCAGAACGCATCCCCACAGCCCCTGGGGACAGTGACCGTGTTGGGAGAGAGAATGGGAACAGGGCTGAATGTCGCTGACCACCACTCTGCTGAACCTTCCCAGGCCGGCCGGGGCTGCCTTCCCAGCCACCCTCACGCACAGACTTCCAGGGGAGGCCGTCTGCTCTGCCTTGCCTCCAGGCCGTGCCGGCCCAGCAGTTAGATATCTGGTCCTTTCCTTGACACATCCCTACTTTCTGGTGCTGAGCAGAAACCAAAATACTTCCTTGAAAAAGTCGGAAAACTGATGGATCTTTGTCAGACTTTTTTTAAATTGATACAGCAGCAGGCCGAGTGGGCTCAGAGGATGAAGTGTAGGAATGGATTTCACACCTATTCTCTGGGAGGAGAGCTATTTTAAATTCATCAAGTATGATGTATCTTTTCCTTGTTCCATAAATCAACTCTCTTGTCAGGAATTTTAGCTCTATGTACAGATTTTCATGGACCATTCTCCCTTACCTCTTTGCTCCATTAATCATGCAGTAGTTTCCAAGAAAGGGTGTTCACAGAGATTATTCACTCTAACTCTAAAATTGTTAGCACACAATGACGCTTCATGGCCAAGCCAGAGGCTATGCAGGCCACTGCCCAGGGAAGTGAGAGTGAGAAGCCTCTGCCAGCTGCCCATCGTGCAAGGCTGCCCCCTCTCCTAGTGGCCCAGCACAGCGGGAAGGAAGGCCAGAGGGCAACCCCAGTGTAGATCCGAGGGAGGGACTGTGCACCACATGGCCTTGAGAGAGACGGGCCTGGGCCGCCCAGGGCCAGGGTCCTGCCCAAGCTCAGCAAAAACTGGACGTGACTTAGGAGTTGTGAGCTGCAGGGAAGATGCTGCTGTGTCTTGTCTTCATCACAGAATCTTCCACTTAAATTCCTCACATAATCAGCTTGAAATAATACCCCTTAGAGAGCCACCTAGGAGGTGGCAGCTAGTAGGCATTCTCACATTGGTATAATGTAGATTCAGTCCATTTTTTTCCCTGAACAGGTAACTACAGTCACTTATTTTTTCCTTAGCTCAGAACCACTAATAGGAAGAAAGGCATAGGAGGCACTGGCTGTGGAGACAAGGTGCTGGGCAGGGAGAGGCAGGGTGGGAACGCCTCAGCCAGGCAGTTACAGGAGGCGAGATTCGGGCAGGAGCCTGGGCAGAGCTGCACGTCGGTCCAAGCCAGGGCATGGCCCCCAGTGCTGGAGAGCCTGGGGGGCCCCAGAGCAGCCTCATGTGCAGTCACTGGGCCGCGTGAGTTCCAGAGCCTTAGAGACTCAGGAACACAGCGCAGATGGCACATAAACAGCCTCATGTCACCTATGCGACAGCATGTGCTGCTTATTGAATTCCAAATTTGTAGGTAAGAGACTGTGGGCCTATATTTCTGTACTGATTGGTGAAGAGCACAGAGCCTCTTCCATGGCTGGGTCCTCGCACTGTTCCCACAACCCGGCAACTAGAGGGGCTGCCTGGTCCAGGGGACCCCAGGCCGCTGCCCCACTGCACTCGTGGTTCTGCGACCTGCGGCTGCCAAACGCTGCTGTGGGGGATGCCCGGGAGGAGGTGTGGGGTGGCTGGCTCAGTGAGACGGGCGGGTGAGGGGTCCTGGGGTTGCCCACCCTGACAAGCGTGTGAGGGGGAAGGCCTGGGCTGGGGGACTCAGGGCGGGCATGGTGTTGATCTCTGCCGCCCACTGGCTCACAGGTCTTGGGCGGCCTGATAAGCGCCTCTGGGCCTCAGTTTGCTCACCGAGAGATGGGAACAGTAGTCCCTCATGTGGTTGTTAGGGGATTGAGTGAGGTAGTGGGGCTTAAAGCACTTTATCGACCAGAACTTGCTTCTCAAATAGAAGCTACCATCATCCCTAGCACTGATTATTGGGTGAATGAAACAAAACAACATATGTAAAAGTGCTTTATATGCTGTAAATTACATCAAAAGTGGAGTTGTATTGTTGCTGTGACCCTTCTACTGCAGAAGAGGGTCTAGTTTCCCAGGATTGCAAGGGCAGCCCAGGCTGTGTAGCCAACAGGTCCCTTCTTCCTTCGGCCTCTCTGTGCACCCTCCCACCTCCAGGACCCCTCCCTGCTGGCTCCTTGGTATATAGGAGAGAAGAGAGCAAGGAGCCTTGGAAAGGAGGCACAGGAGGGGCTGGGGGCGACCCTCGGGTCCCTGACCGACAGCTGTCTCCCTTGAGGGGCCCTCCGTCACCATAGCCCATCCTGTCCTCTGCAGCCTGGGGCAGCAGGGCGGCCGGGCTCAGGCACAGCCCGCACACACCAAGCCCCATCTCGCAGGCGATTCTGCTCACCTCCCTGAACACTGGGATCCCAAGTGCACACTCAGGGTAACGCCAGCTACTCGGGGCTGCAGAGAGATCAGGGAGCATGTGGACACCCTTCAAACACGGCTCGGGAAGCAGGGGAGCTGTGGAGGCTCAGAAGTGGGTTTCAAGGCCATGAAACTGAGTGGCCACAGTCTGCTGGGGAGACCAGACCTGTCCGCCTGGCGCAGAGCACGGCGAGCCCGCCGACTTCTCGCCCTGGGGCCTGGACAGACCACCCCGAGGTACTGTTGGAGTGAAAGTGCCTCAGCCTGTGGGCATCACGAGATTCCTGTGCTGCTCTGTTTTGCTTCATTTTGGTTCTGGATTTTTCTCAATTTATAGACTTGACTTTTATGTGTGAGGCTGAGCCCTGGAAAGCTAACCGCACGGCCTTTACAGGACCGGTGTGTGCCTTGCTGTGAGCCGCAGGGAGCTCACCGATTCCCAGGCACCGGCCCCAGGTGCTGCCTCAGTGAGACGCGGCGAGGGGGTGGGAGGAGGGTGGGGGGTCCCGGGCCCGCCTGGGTGGGATTCCCACCAACGCCAACCTGCCGTGTGGGCTCCTGGGGCTCTCAGTGCATCGTCCTACTTAGGCATGACTCACTTCCCCTGTAAGCTACTGATCGGACAGGGAACGTTTTCAAGAGATCTCATTGTAGAGACAAAGCTGTGAGATCCAAGGTAGGACAATCTCAGGGCAGTTTCTTGCTGACAGAGAGTTTCTGTCGTGCAGAAGTAAACAACTTGCAGTGGTTTTCTACTTTCTGCTTTCCTCATTTTTAAATCCTACTCCTCTTAGTGCTAGAATACTGCTTTTACATGGGCAAAGAGAACGTTTTCTACAGGAAATAGCGGCCAAAAATTAGAAACAAAGATTTGTTTTCTCTTCCCTATGTGAATCCCTGAATCATAGAGCAATTTGACAAATTGGCTTTCACTTTAAAATAGGGACTAAACAATTTATACCTCCTTTGACTCCTCATTTGAGATTGAACATGCATGATATTGCATGACATGATTAGAGCTATAAATCACCCTCTACAGATAATGCCAGGACAGACAGGTTGAAAATTCAGGAAATGTTTTAACCACCTCCATTCCAAATAGTCTTCTACTTTATATTTAAAACTTTCTCCTTAAATGTATTTTTATTCTATATAGAACTTCTTTAGGGAAAGAAAATACACTTTGCAAATACTGCTGATTAACAGTAGCTTCATTACAAGGTGCACATCTCATATATTCTAGAACAATGCTATACTAATATTAGCTTTCAATACGTAACCAAAACTTTAATTATATACATAACGTCTTAGATTATCTGCTCCTGCAACTAGGGTTTAAGACTGCATCTCAATTACCGAGGATTTCCTTCTGCTTCAGAATTTTATGGCTGCTTTTGACACTTGGCAGAAGCACTGGGGACAGTATTAGGCATTTTCTTGGGAAAACCAATTAACGGCTTGCATTGTCTCTGCAGACCCAGGGGGCAGGCTCTCCTCGCTCCTCCCCCAGCCACACCATCAGCAGGCCCATCCCCATGCCAGTCCGGTCCTCGTCTGCTGGCTCCACCCCGTCTCACACGCCTCAGGACTCTCTCACTGGTGTAGGGGGAGATGTCCAGGAGGCATTTGCACAAAGTAAGTGGCTTTGTTTTTGTTGTACTGTGCTTTTACATTAAATAGGTTGCCGCAGCCTGTTGAGCAGTGACCTGTCAGAGCCACACAGCGCACATTAAGGGGCTCCAGGGCTCAGGTCAGAGCCTGGCCTGCCAGCCGCATTAGCAGTGCCCTACACTAATTACCATTTCACCTTCCCTTGGCTTCTTTAGTCCTATCTCATCCTTGATGAGTCTTCGCTCACTAAGGGAAGGAAATCCTTTCATCAATATCCCAGGAAACTTGATAAATGTAATCATTTTAATATTCTGAAAGATCTTATTTCTGCTTCCTTCTCTTTACTTTAAAGCAAACTCAAGATTGAGATTAAACAGTTCCAGCTCTTTAGGCCTGAGGTGATGAGGAAGGATGCTTGGTCCTTTACACATGCCCTAAAGAGTCAAATCATTGCCTCGGGCATAGAGGGCCCCACGGTCAGCCCTGCACAGTTAATAGAGGCGTGCAGAGTGGTGCCTGAGGACAAACAGCTGCTTCTGCCATTTACACTCTCCGGGGCAGACAGGTTGTTCCCAGGCAAGTGACTATTCACTTGGAAATAAAAATACTATGTAAAACTTTTTCTTGCCATCACTTTTCAAATTTATAGGAAGTCAGGAAAAAGTCCTGCAGACCCTCTCCCTGGCAATCTCATTCCTAGAAGCATTAAGTCTGTCCTCAACTCCCTGCTTGTATATAAACACAGACATGTGTTTTCACAGACACATATTCTCGTTTCACGGAAATAAGGTCATGCATTATGCTCTGGTGTGCAATTTATATTTTCTTTAAATTAGCAAATATGCCGTGAATGAACATCCTTCAAAACCTCACATATGAATCTATGGGAAAAAGAGGTATATTTGACCAATAGCTTAAAGGCAAGAGAAACAAAGTCAGAAGACAAAGAGTAGATTTGAGGAGACCATTTCTGGGAAATGTGGCCATCAGCTCCCAGAGTTTCAGTCACAGTTAAAGTATACCGAGATCACTAAGAAAAGGGTACCCCAAGACAAAACTATGTGGGATAGAAGACCTAGAAATTGCCGATAAAGATAGGAAAAGATGTTCAATAT
The DNA here is from genome assembly GCA_032199065.1 of Smutsia gigantea. Classification (NCBI taxonomy): domain Eukaryota; kingdom Metazoa; phylum Chordata; class Mammalia; order Pholidota; family Manidae; genus Smutsia; species Smutsia gigantea. Next base: position 59,346 of record JAVSCE010014413.1, on the reverse strand, counting down.
CACAAATAATTGTAGAAATACAAATTTTAGTAAATGCCACCTTTTTCACAGCAGATTGTCAAAAAACATTTTTTATCAGTAATAGCCGTGTATGAGGAAACTTTCACCCTCATCCACCGTCTGTGGGCATAAAATCTTACATCTTAAAGGGAGAGAATGATGTCCTCTCTACTGTGTTATGAGGGTGAAAGGAAGACCTACAATAGGGCTTTTTTTCCTGAAAAAGAAAATAATATAAGTTATACAAAATAACTTAAAAAAATTTAGAATGAAAAGTCCTTTCCCTAAATCTTATTGTAAAGAAATTGGCAGTATTTTAAATCAATTTGAGCTTTCTACTATAATTAATGTTTTATCTAACTATGGTTTTTAACCTGACAGATATTTTTTATTTTGCTTAGTTTTGTTTTCTGAGACATGACAGAATGAAATGCAGCCGTAGGCAGCCCCTAGCTCATAAGGGGCCCGAGCTGCGTAAGTTCATCAGAAAATCAGGTATTTGGCATCTTGAGCCCTTTTCTTTCCAAAGATGTCATGGAGATTAGCCTTCTGCTTCATCTCCACCTTGCCCCACTCCCAGCTCAGCCCACAGATGCCCAGTAACCCTCAGTGTGCCTGAAACATCCCCATAGTCTCCTGGAGAGAAGCACGGCCTATGCTCCAGTTCGGGGGACATGCATCTCCTGCCCATGTCTTGGTAGCAGGAGCAAGAACCTTCATGCCCTTCCCACCCTGGGGGCCTTCAGTGCACAGTTTGCACCGGGTCACCCAGTCTTATTAGCAATATGGCCTCCTTTTACTTGCAGAATTGTCCTTGTTTGGACAATAAATTATACAGACCCTGTCTTCTTATATCAGAGTCCAGTGCCCCAAGACAAAGTATTTTTTTCTGGAAACAGACCAAAATACTTCCAAAAAGGAGAGTTCTTGGAAGTTTTCTTGTGTTAAGGTATCAATGGAAAAAATAAACTGCATAAAAACCTGGAAAAAAGGAAAAGCTTTTTCTTAATTATCATTTCTTCTTAAGGTACAAGGAGAAATTTAAGGAATGACTTACTAGTAGCAGCAGATTCTATCACTAACACCATGTCCTCTCTTGTGAAAGAACTGAATTCTGGTGAGTCCTTGAACTCATTTGTCTGCTCATCACAGAGGGACCCATAAGTGCTGGGACCTCTGTTAAAGACCTGTTCATTGTTGAATACAGAAAGACTTTTTAAAGGTCTGTGTGATGTTTTCTTGATATATTCAGATTTTTTAGTTCAGCTTATCTTTTTGCTGATGAGAAAAATATTAATACATGCTCAGAAAGTGTGAAAAATGCAAAAAAGAATAAAGAAAAATAGCCTACATCATGCTGAAGTTCTATTATAAGGTCAAATGTTTTATTTATTGATTTAGACTCTGTTAATTTGGAATTCATGGCTATTTGAATGAGGCTAAACTGAAATTTGCCTTTGTACTATCTCTAAAGAAAGATCGACCCAGAAAATAAAGAGCAAAAAATTGCAAGAGACTCTTTATTCTAATGATATTTAAAAGTATATCAGCATGAATATGCAAATAAATACATTTCCAGTTACTAGTACATCTCAACTATTCCTTAAAGTCCAACTAACTAGATATTTGTGGTCATGCACCTGAGATTATAACACCTGTAAGAAATAAAACCTTAATATTAAGACAAATCTGGATTTAAATTTCTTAAAGCCACTATAATACTACTACTTAAAGTAATGAAAATTGTTGCTACTATTTTATATTAAGATAACCAAACAGGATAAAAATAACAGTAGTTAATACACCATGATTAACGGCATGTACCAACTGCCCTAGCGAATATAGTTGATTCCTGAACAATGTGACGGTTAGGGGTGCTAACCCCCTAATGCAGTCAAAAATCCACGTATAAATGTTGACTCCCCCAAAACTTTATTGATAGCCTACTGCTGACTGGAAGCCTTACCCATAACATAAACAATCAACACATATTTTGTATGTTTTATTTTTATATACTATATTCTTAAAGTAAGCTAGATAAAAGAGAATATCTTTTCAAATTGTTGCAAATCTCCAAAAATTTTCAATACATTTATTGAAAAAAACCTGCATGTAAGTGGCCCCACACAGTCGAAACCTGTGTTCCAGGGTTCACTGTAACGGCTCAAAATGGAATTCTCACTGTGGATGTCTCGAGTACTATTAGTTTATACTCTTATAACGCTTTAAAATACTCAGCGTATGTAATATCTAAGCTTTGTATTTCCTCATTTAAAGTAATATTAAACAAAAATAACAATAGTTTTAATAAAGCCCTTTACAGAGAAGGTAAAAGCAGTTTTGAGGAATTAAGTCAGTTACTAAGACACAAGGATTCCTCATAACACTATTAAGATATAAAGACAATACTATACACCGATGATTTTATAGTAATTCATGTCAGCGTCCATTCTCATTTTGAAAAAAAAGTAACACTTGACTTAATGTGCAATAACTGGTTGATGTTTTATGCAGCACAGGCTGATTTATGTTAAGCCCTTTATTTGCTGATCAGAAAGTGTCTAAGTCAGTCTTTATTTCTTCAATTATACCTGCTAGGGGTGGGGAGTGAAACCGAGAGTAATGTGGATTCTGAATTTGCACGGACTCAGTTTGAGGATCTGGTTCCCTCGCCAACCTCTGAGAAGGCCTTTCTAGCACAAATCCATGCCCGAAAGCCTGGGTACCTTCACGGCGGAGCGACCTCGGCCAGCGCACGCAGTGACGTGTCAGTATCTTCTTGGAGGTATTTTCTCAGCAACAGAACACCCCCGGGGAGCCATGGAAAATACACACACCCTTGCTTTTCCTGCCAGCAGCAGTGGAAGGTGCTCCATTTAAATTTAGTGTTGTGACATTTGCCCTCATAATTTCCTTAGTGTCAGTGACCAGAACCAAACAGCGCCTGTCGAGAGCCTGGCTCACCCAGGCACGTGCTAGTTGTATGAAAAATAGTACGAAAAATTGCTCCCAGCTTTCCAGGACCCACAGACTAGTTCAGGAGATAAGCCACCCTACCTTTGACTTCACCTTTGTCTTGAGGGGCCTGCTGGAAAGGCCTCTGTTCAGAATGGGTGTAAACAGCATCCTACAGCACTTGAAACTAAAATAAGTAAATGTATAACAAAAATCACATTATAAAGAAATCACATTTGGCTGACTTGTTGAATGTGTAGAAATCTGACCCTGAAAAGACATTTTGCAGAGGTTTCCACCCAGTTAGGCTTCTAGAGCTTGACAGAAGACTTGCTGTGACCCTGGATCAGCAAAAAGCAGCAAGGTGGCGAACACCAAAGCTGAGGGATGAAGGCTGAGCTAGGATAGACCTGCAGAGCCCAGCTCGGGAGGGAAAAGAGTAAGCTTTAAAGGGAGGGCAGCAGTGGGCCTTCAGGAGAGCAAGACCCGGCAGCCATGAGACCTGTGCAGAGGCTCCCCGGAGGCCGGAAGGTGCTTACTGAACCCCAAGAGCCACAGAAGGGTGACAGCGGTTCACCGGAACATACTGCAGGCGAGTCCCCAGAGATAAGCGGCTGTTCTAAGGGCCCAGAAAGGAACTGGCCAGATGCCTTCCTGGTGTTTTGCTCTCAGGCCTAGTGAGTACAAGGCTATAATGATGGGGACTTGTGAATGCATGGTTTGAAAGCCAGCTGTGAAAAGGCAGAGCAGAAGATCCAAACGAAACAGTTAAATCAGTGAAAATGGCATTAAGCTGCCGCTTTACTTTCAGTTTGCTTTCCTGTCCCTTCCTCTAATTTAGAATTGATTTGTTATTCAAAGTGGCTAATTACTTGTCATCAATTTTGTCTGGTAAATTCATATCTATTTGACATTTTATAATTAAGCATTTACCCATGGTTCTCTAAATTTCCTTGCTGCAATCCTAAGACCCAAGACTATAGCATAAGCCAGCCCACTCTGCTGTCCAAGGAGCTGGTGGCAATTCTAGCTGCCAGCACGGCTGTGGGACTGGGGACAGGAAATGGAGGCTTGGCAGACTATTTAGGCTGGCCACAAACCACTAAAAATAACGAGAACATGTCGTACAGTTATAAATAGACAAGAACAGTGGCATTTAAGTTCCAACCCAGAAACTTCTACTTGACCACTCTTTTCATCTTAGGGGATATTTTAATATCTGTATTATCTAGACAGGTCCTGCTTTTACCCTAAAGATACTTTGCTCATATGATTTAGGTGGTAGATTTAGGTTCAGTTGCAGGAAGAGTTTTATATACACTGGAATGAATGGATGGAGATAGTCACTTATTAGTGAATGAGGTCACCGTATCCATTTATTTCACATGGAACTGGACAATTTAAATGGATTTCTTAGATTCAGAAGTAGTACACATTTTTAAGATCAAAAGCTATGGGTTAGTGTATTCGTCTTTCTGACATTGATTAGCTGCTATTCTGAGACTTGATGGTACCATAAAAATGAAGCACATATTTATATAGGCATATAGGGTAAATTTGCCTATATATGTGCATAACACAGAGGATTCAATTTTGAAAAAATGTCTTAATCATTTCACTAGAGGGCTCACTTTCCTTATAGAAAGTGTTCTTGGATCCCATTTTTTAAAAAAGCTCCCAGATTGGAAAACCTATATCCTCCAAAAAGTATAGCCTTCCTTTTTTGAGATTGATGACCATTTAAAGGACAACTCATTCCCATAAACCCTAGGAAAATATGGCTCACCAGTGATCACCAGACTGCCACAGAAGGATTACATGTGACAGTACCTTGGTCAGGTGTTTCTCCAAACTCCCAAGTTTTTTTAGTTTTCTGTTAGGTAAAAGAAGACACTGAACAGAAGCAAAGAAGCAGGTTGGAGGACCGAGGAAATGTGCCCCACAACAGCTGACGTGCAGTCTGCTCAGTTTCCTTTGAGGATCTGCTCCAAACCGTCAGTGTTTATTCCCAGGGCAACAGAAGACGGGGACACCTTTGTGCAGCCAGAGGATGAGAGCTACGAACACGACTCCGCCCGGCAGCTGGAGGACGAGCTCCAGATGGAGGAGTACCTGAGGCGGAAGCTGCAGGACGAAGCCTGCCAGGTACACGGAGCCAGGCCCACAGCTCATCCCGTGGCCTGGGCCCATGGGAGCTGGGTCTCCTTCCTCCCACCCCCCTTTCCAGAATATTCCGATTACTCCTTAGTCCTTGTATTCCAGACAGTACAAATTTTAAATACTTCTTAGAGCCGTCACTTACTATGCATTCTTAAAAATTCTGATCTGGAAAGTGGAAAGCGGCCTTGCTGGTTAGCAGAAACATGGAGACTGACACTCCTTACTTCTCCAAAGTATTATAAAGACACTTTTCTCAAAGAGTTTAAGAAAAAGATGTAGAAAACAAAAGGCACAGGAAACTGAATAACTGTAAATGTATCACCCCTTTGAACCACTGTCCTCGGCCCCCCACTGCCCACCTCAGTCACAGTAAGAAGGAACGTGCAGAAGGAGCTGGGGACTGTAGGCCCCACGGTCAGCGGGGTGTGGTGGGGCGGGTCTCACAGATGCTGGAGCGCACTGATCCTCCTGAGAAGTCACTGAACATCACACGCAGCTGGAATGAAGTAGTTGGTAATGCCCCAGAAACGGACGCATTTTCCGCAGACCATTGTATAGCCAGGTTTCCTTTCTCGTTCATTTCCCTCCCCTGTAATCCACAGGGCTTCTGGGGGTTCTGAGAGTTTAGGGACATTTGCCTGGTTGAGACCTGCTGCCCCCATCCCCAGTGGGTTATTCATCATGTGAGGCCTTCTGTCCGATGGCCATTCGTATCCGCATTGTGAGATCAGCAGTGACCCTCTCTTACCCTGTTAGGGAGAATAAATTACCTTCCGCTTTGCATATGTTTACAGATTAAGTTTGGAACTCTTTTCCCAAGAGGAATGCAGCAAGAGGCGAAACTGAAGCCCACCGACCCCTACCCCCACCCTGCCAGTATAAAACACAAACTTTGTCCCTGGAATGTTCCATTAGCCTTTTTAGCTTAACCACCCCATTTCAGAAGCAGCCGAAATGTAGGTCTAGTGATGTTGAAAGGAAGGACCCTAGACTGGGCACATGAAGCCATGTCTCCGTGCCACAGGACTTGCTGCAGTGGTGCCCATGGAGAGCGTGCCTCCTGGGGCCTGTCCGCGGACGGGCACGAGCCTGCCTGGAGCTGCCAGGGTCTCTGGAGCTCTGAGCATGGCAGGCACGCTCCTGCACCATTTGCCCCTCTGCTAGGGAGGCAGACGTGGTTAAATAGTCCACGCCCCAGTTCACATGTTAGAGGGGACTGTGAGGCCTCCCTCTTTGAGCCCAGATCAGTTTCTGGATTTTGGTGACAACAGTAAGTGAAATTCTGGTTGTTCTTTTTTAAAGGGAGGAACTCATTTCATATAAAATATTAGATTGTTATTTACTTGGATGAATTAGCAAATTAATCTTGTCTGAGTGCAATGGAGGAAAATCCTACTAACGGCTTAAGGTCTTTGGAGTTCTGCCACCCCTGGTAATTTGTAAGCTCCTCTCTCTCCATTCCTTTGCGTGCCTGTGGCTTCAAAGGAAAGACAAAGAAAAAAGGCTAGGAGCACACAGTGGGCCTGCGTCCCCTCTCAGGACATGTGCCCTGGGGAGCACTGAAGTGGTTTTCCTTGCTCCGTGAGCATAGGTCTGTTTGATGGCTCAGAATGCTGTTTTCACTCATTGGGCTCTCTCTGTCTTTCTGCATGGCTTCCAGCCGAATGATTCACCAGCTTGACTGCATCTACACCTGACGTGTCACCTTTCTTGTTTGTGTCCTTTGTCACCCACAGGTCAGCTTGCAAGGCTGAATACAATATCCTTTTATCACTCTCCTCTCAAGTAAGTACCCTCTTATTCAGGAGGAAACGTTGCCACTGTACACTGAGTTCTGATAACTTGTAACCTAAATTCACAATCACTTGCTCTCTTCAGTGTTTCTATGTATCAAGATAGCCTCCTTCTCTGCTGATATGGAAGAACATGCCAGACTATGGAACATTTCTTTATAGTTCAGTGGTTCAGTGGACATTTGGCAGACAACCTTGGGAGTTCACTTTATGCTCTGTTAATTAGGAAAATTGGCACAAAAACTTCTATAGCACCAGAGACACTCCAGAGAGCTTCTGTGGCCATGAAGCCACAGCACCAGCCCACAGTGGCATCCGTCTGAGCCTTTGTCACGAGGAAGGAAAGATGCAGGCTGCTTGGCTTCCTGAGATGGGTCAGTCCTGGGTCCCACTGTACTCACAACCCAGAAGCTCCAAGGCAAAGGCCTTACCTAGTGGAAGCAAAACCATGTACTTTTAAAGAAAACTGAAGAAGCAGAGCATAGAAGAAACTTCTGCAGCCTTATATTTTGGGAACAGCTGTTTCAAGTCCATTGTGAACTTAATTTCAAGTATCCTTTATGAGGCGTGTGATCCTTGCTCCCAAGGACCTGCCTACGTGCCTGGAAGCCCTCTGTGATGTATGCAGTGTGCAGAGAACAGCCCTTGTCCAGCAGTCACCTGAGTGTAGTGGTTTGAAGCAGAAGCTCTGGACTCAATAGACCTGCCCCATATACGATCCCAGCAAATCTGGACGGATGATTCAAACTCCATGAGCCCATCCCTTCTACAGTGTGTGTCTTAACGCCTGCCTCACAGAGGACTTGTTCTCACTGGGGCGTAGTTCTTAAAGAGCTTAACGTGGTGGCAGATGTCCCGTCATTTATTGTGGCCGCATGCATACATGCCTGGCACCGCGTGGTACTTCACAAGAGGCCTGGTCCTGGGCACTGCTTGTCATCACCCCAGCACAAGGCGCGAGCTCGCTTTCCCAGTTTCATAAAAAGGCCAGGACTCATCTACATGCAGTGATTTCATTGGCCTCAGCTGAACTGTCCCAAAAGATTAGATGGTTCCTCAGGCTCCAGCTTAGGGCCACTCGGACGTCCCCCGGTTCAGTCCAGAGCTGACATGCACCTCTCATGGTCATCTGGAGCACAGGCCCGGGCCTCGTGTCTGCTTTTAGTCATACAGTCCTTCCTGACCGTGGGATCCCATAATTCGTAGTGCAGTTGGAGTAAACTCAACTCTGGCTGGTAAATTAAAAAGGGATGTACGTCTCCTGAATGACATGTCAACGGGTGAAGATGCCTTCCAGGCCAAGCCTCATGTCCCAGCCTCAAGTGAAGATCAAGCCCGTAAAAGTCATGGTATAATTGCTGTTACAAAATATATTTTAGGAGCAGTGTGGCCCTTTTTAGTATGAAAGGGAGGATCTTATTGCCACGTTCTAGTCTCCTCCCTGGGACTTGAGAATGCTACCTGACTCGCTGTGAGTACAGTGGGACATTCCCAGGAGCTGTTTCTGAAAAATTCACTCCAGTCATGGCAAATCCCAAAGGAGCAAGACTTTTCCTTTAATAGCATTTTCTTGCTCTCAGCTCCAGCAATTTGATCATTTTTGTCCTGCATATTATTTAAACATCAGTAACTAGTTCTTAGAAAAACACAGTGTTTTAAAAAGCCTAATAAAGTATCCTTGACATAAACCCAGATAAGAAGTGGCTTTTGGTTCTTGTACCTAAAACCCAGAGACATCAGTCCTCTGAAAGTCCTTGGGCCAATTTTTAATCTTTTGCTGCAAATCTGGCAGTGAAAAATCAAAACAGTGTGGCCTCTGCCATTTACTGACTGTGTGCCTGCCTGCCTGGCATTTCCCAAGACTTTAAACATGAACCAGGCTGTCCCTAGAGGGCCACTTATGCAAAACTCATTTAAAACCTGATCGAGTGCTTCAGAAACCAGTGGCCTTTCATCTTTGCAGCTTTGATTTTCTTGATGTATCCAAGAAATACAGCTGAAATTTTGGAACCGTATATGCTGTTGAAATCTATTTGTTTGGACTTTCTAACTGTACTGCAAGAACAGAAATTATCCTGAAGTATATACACCTCTTATCCAAGGGCACGGAAGCCAGCTTCATCGGCTTGAAGGCCTCCAGGCATGCACAAGGGAGAGCCCTTCCTGGGTCAGGGGCCACAAGCAGGACACTGGAGACACAGACATAGAATGCCCGTGCTGTCCAGAAAGAGCTTCAGACCTGTTTGAAGATAAACGTGCATTTATCAACACACTAACAAGAGTGAGAAGAGTAAAGCCTGCTTTATGCTTTGCAGTTAGCCACTCTGGAAATAAAGCATGCGGTAGTTAACACTCAACTTAGAGTCCACCAAAATTCTGTTTTGACCCACTCAGTATCTGGGATTTGTCCCTTTTCCATCCCTCTGGCCACATCTGAACTTCAGAAATTGGGAGATTGGACAATCAAAAGTGGATTTTTTTTTTTTACTTAGCATGGTATTCTGAGGACAGGTTAGTGGTCTCATCTACTTGTCAAAGCACAACACAGGTATTTCTGTTTGCATGGCTTTAACTCTCCGATATCTCAGGTAGCATCAAGCAAGAGACTCAACACAGAGGACCCCTCCATCTCCTTCAGAAGGAGTAGCATGGACGTTCCCGAGGTGTTCATTCCTGATCACCAGAGGAAGGGAGGAGAGAGAGTGTGTGTGTGTCGGGGGAGTGGGGGGATCCTGAGCTTCATAACCCTAATTTAGAGACCAGTTTTCATCTTTAAACAAAATTACACATTCCTTATTCCCAGGAAAGCTATAGGCAGACAGATGATGACAGTATCTTGAAAGCCACTGTGGAAGGAGAGCGCTGAGCCACCCGCACAGAGGAGATGGCAGCCCGGCAGCAGCCACAGCAAGAGGGACCCCCCTCAGCAGCCCCCGACAGACCCCTGCCCCAGGCACTGAGCCCTGCTGACTCTAGTGCACATGACTTTCTGTTCTAAGATTTGGAGTTCATAGGTATGCATTTGGAGAAGGAAAAAGAGGCTTCCGTTCAAAGCCCACTTACCAGTTGCATCTTCTGTGCCGCAGCTCATCCCTGGCTAGAACCGAACGCCGAGCCAGACCAAAGGGCAGGCTGCAAGCCCGGCCACCGCTCTCCCCATGGCAGTATTAACAAGCATTCTAAACCTTTGCACATGATATTGAACCTGTTCAGTTTACAGTGACAATATTAACACTGTTTATACCTAGAAGCTTGATTTCTGAATTCTGTGAGATTTTAGCAAAACAGTTTATTATACAGTGTACATTTTTTCCACAGCAATTGGGAAAAAGCAACCACTTGCAATTTTTCACCAACCCTGAGGATTTGGTTCCTAAGTGTACAGACTCAGACCCCAGAGGCCTGCACGGGCTGCCCCCATCCTGGAGTTTCTGGGCAGAGACTGACCAAGCACTCCAGGATAATCCAGGCTCTGGGGCTTCTTTACAACTTGGGTTGTTTTCTTTCAAGATACTCTTACGAATCAGCCATAGAATATAATGTAAATATTTTTTCCAAATAGATATCATATTCAAAAATGGAAACACTCAAATTATATATAATCTAGTTTTTAAAATCACAGATCTTCTTAAAAACTGTGAACTGTGTTTTGAAATACTCGTTCCTAAAGCTGTTTATAAACCACAGGTGCCATAAGATCCCCAGATGGACTTGTTATCTCTGCTCCTCTATGGGCTTGTTCCTCTCGTCGTAGCTTTAGGGAGCATGTCTGTAACAGCGCTGCCCATCTGCAGGCTCCCCCGTTAGGTTGTCTGAGGCCTTCAGCTTTACGTGTACAGGCTTAAGGTGCTCTGCAAGCCTTCGCTCTCCTTTCATCCTGAATGTCTATTGCCTTACCGGCCACCTGGTGTTCTGCATGCAGCCTTCTGTGGTCATGCGAGAGGAAACAGGCTCTTCTGAGTTGGGATTTTGCAAGAGAAGGGAGAATGGAAGACTGCTGAGGGCCCTCTTTGGGGAGCGCGAAGACTTCCCTTAGGAATTCCAGGGAAATGAAAAAATGATCTACTTGTTTCAAGATTGGATGAAATAAAAATCCTGCAGCATATTACATTATACTTAAATTTGCAGCTTCTCTGGAATTTCTGCTTCTCCTTTAAAAGAAAGAAGAGAACATCATTTTAGAACAGTGGTTCTCAAAGAGTGTTCCCTGGACCAGTAGCTGATAGCATCAGTGTCCCCTGGAAATTTATTTTAAAATGCAGGTTCTTAGGCCCCGACCCAGGCCTCCTCCTCAGAAACTCTGGGAGTGAGGCCAGCACTTGTATTCTAACAAGTCCTCCGGGTGTCCCCTGATGCAGCTGGAGATGGAGAACCGCTGCTTTAGAACACAGCGGCATCATAAGAATCTCTGAAGAGGCCTTGCTGGGAGTAGGCAAGACAGGTCCTGGGTCCAGCTCACAGCCTCAGGGACTCGATTTTGCTTCCAGGGCTGGCAAAACCCTTTCCCGTGCAGAGTCAGCAGTTGGGGGTGTCCTACCCAGAACAGACACCTGACATCTCCTAGCTCCGTCTCCAGAGGGCTCTAAGATGCTTGTGTGCTGGATTTGGTCAGAAACCATCTCTGGCCGCCCTTTGGAACAAAATTGCTTGCCCAGGGGATAGTGAAACGCTTGGCTGGCATTAGTAAGGAGCCCATTCTGTCCGCTGATGCACTTAATCCCTCATGCAGACAGACGTCATTGTGAGTTTATTGGTGTATCTTAATGTCCATCTCCTTCCCCTGCCCACCCTTTGTGAGACCAGCCTCTCTAGTTGGGACATGTGCCCCTGTGCCTCCTACCCAGTGCTTAAACCCCTGCGTCCCAGCTGCCCACATGCCTGTCAGCTCTCAATCTTGGCTGGTGTGGTTCCTGAGCTTGGAACTCCGACCCTGAAGCCGGCATTCAGCTGCTGGCTGGGCTGAGCCGGCAGCCGCTGTCTCTCAGTTTCTCCATCCGAATGTGGTGTAAGGGCTGAACTGCCCCCTTGTCCCCGCGTCCCTAGCAGCTCCATCTCACAGCTGTTCATCCCATCATACAGAGCCATTGCAAGGACTCTGGAAACTTCTGCCAGGGACCAACTCCTGACTAACCAGCCACCTTTTCTTTCCCTTAGCTCCGCGGCAGCACTGAGACCAGATTCAAGTGCCCCTGTCCTGTGCCCGAGGCAAAATGGCGTGTGTTGTTTTGGGCTTTTGTGTTTTTTGGTGCGTTTCTTTCCTTGGCACTCCAGATTTACTTTTGGGGTCTGTTCTAAGTTCCAGCTGGCAGGCTTCACGTGTCCTGTCCACTAGACACAGAAATATCTTGCAGGGCTGTTTCTTTCTCGTTCCACAGCAAGCTGCACCCCCACCTCCATCAGCGATGATGGCCTATTAATTAGCACCGGTCTAACACAGCCTCCCCCCCACACAGTGCCATGTTCATGAAGGGAGGGAGGAGGGCGAAATCTACTGTGTGGGATTCAGGAATCAGTTGTGGTTGGTCAGGACGCAAGTTGGGGTAAGTTTGGTCAGAGTGAGACGTGCTGGATCGTGGAAAATGGATTCTCGAATGACCTACTACAAGGCAGGAAGGTTCATCTGTAAGTAGTGATGTGAACTGAATTGCATAAGCGTGTGGCCTTGTCGTGATACACTGTGTTTTCTGATATGCATGAGCCAAACTGTTGCGTCATGATTCAGCAGTGATGTCTGCTTTAATTTTGATCATCTTTCCACCCTTACTAGTTCTTGGCTATTATCTGCACATAATGTATGCACAGCAGCCTCCAGATGCTGCAGTCGCCTTGGTTGGAATCCGCACAAGGAGCCACAAAAAACTCCACTCTGTCCTCAGAAGAAGGGGCATTTTTACTTTTGAACCAAAAAGAGGAAAAAAATCAGAAGCATTACATGTTGAGGCTAATTAACTGTAAGACATTTTTAGTTCTGACTACTGTAATTTGACACCATTTGAACTAAGTCAAAGACACTAAAGATTTCACGATACTCATTGGTATTGTAACAAAACTACTGTATGATTTGTATTGCTGTTAAGTACTGTTTTGTGTGTGTGTGTGTGTGTGTGTGTGTGTGTGTGTGTGTGTTGGAACCTCCTGGGGACATGTTATATTTTGAAGTGATTAAGCTATTTAATTGTGTGTCTATATTTTGGAATGGAATTATTTCTTCATTAAAAAAATGTTTTTAAAAACACTGTATCTTGTGTGTTTTATTCCTTTGTTTCAATGAGTTTTTCCTATAGCAACATGGAGTCCAGGAGAGACAGGTCTGTACTTGCGAGTGACATGGACCCGTCATTAGGGCTTCACACAACAGAGGCAAAATGTGTCCCCTTTTCTTGCATTTGGGGGCACCATTTTTTTTTAATGGAAAGCCTTGTTATAATCAATATGGGGGTGAGTTTGAGAATACAAGTAGCTAACATTTCTTTATATTAGACACTGTTGTAAGCATTTTACGTTACTTCACTGGCTCCTTTGAATCTGCATCTAGCCAGGTACTTGGGAGACATTATATGCTCGACAATGAATGGCTTTTGTTTTGTTGTGTTGGAGCCAGTGAGAGAGGAGAATCCACATCCCTGGAGGCCAGTGTGGTGGCAGCGAAGCAATCAAGTTCCCAGGAGGGGACAAAAGCTCGGAGTGGGGGGTCCACAGGGTGATCTCTCCCTGCGCTCGACTTCTCCTGGAAAGTCTGTGATTCCCGTGCAATGGGCAGTTGTGTGTTTTGTCTGCCTGAGGAGCCAATTCCTGCACACAATGCAGTTTTGGGATCTCTCTGACTTGGAATGGAGCTGAAGTCTGTGTTCACAGAGTCTGGGGTGGATCTGGAGTCCATGGAAACCCTAAACACTCAAAAGGCACTAGAGAAAGAAACCGAGAGGTTCTGCCTCAATTACAGAAGCAACTCCTGACTTGGCAAGACCGAGAGGGGAAACTCATACATCCTGTCCCCTTCAGAGGTGGAGGCGAGGGCTCGTCCCTCAGGACCCACCCAGGCTCTTTCAGTTGCATCTCAATGCCTCACACCCTCATGTCTTTGGGGCCACATTTACCTCTACCTCAGCGTCTCCCAAGTTTATCTAACTGCCAAGGTCACCTGAGGAGCTGATCAATTCTGATTTAGCAGATCTAGAGTAGGGCCAGGGAATCTGTTTTTAATAAGTGCCTCAGGTGATATTTATGGTCTGACAAGTTTTAGGAAATTATATTCCCTTGCTACTCAAAATGTGGTGCAGGGACCGACAGTGTTGGTGTCACCTGGGGGCTACTTACAGACGCAGAATCTCAGGTTCCAAACCAGACCTACCGAGTCAGAGGCTGCAGTTCATCAAGGTTCCCAGGGGATCTGCCTGCACCTTGAAGAGACTGACCCAGGGCTGGCTTCCATCCTTGCCCTTCAGGACTAGGTTCCCTTGAGTCCTCCGGGCATAGAATGACGCCAGGGGTGCCTCTTAAACTAGGAGAGTACACTGATTCTCAAACTTGTAGTTTCCATTTAGTAAGTCTGGGGGGAGGCCTGAGGTCTGCGTATCAAACAAGGTCTCAAGTGGTCTGAGGACCACGCCTTGAGGTACAGGGCTATAGAGTTCTGTTAAATGAGAATTTGGGGAACTTGTTACTCGTGAGCCAGGTACAGTACTCTGGATTTCTGTAAATGGCAAATTAAGGTCCTCAAGTCTAAAGACATGAGCCTGCTGGGATCGGTGGTTTAGCCCCTCAGCTGGCACTGCAGCAGCTAAATTAAGCCAGGAATACTGGCTGCAGCAGGGGTGAAGGGCTCTGTCAAAGATGAGGCTTCTGCTCCAAGAACTGAGGCCTCTGTCTTCATGGCACAGGAATCCATCCCCTGGAAGTGGAGCTGCAATGTCCTGGGGCCCCAAAAGGACAGATCTGCAGAGTTGGGACAGGGCTAAGTTTGGTGAGACGCTGGCAACGTTTCCGTTTTCCCATTCCAGCAGAGCAGGCCAGCTACTGAGACCTTCCCTGGTACCTTGGGGGTTTGCAGTTCTGCTCTCTGGGACTCTGACTCTGCGGACTACCCAGGGGCCACTATGTTGTGATGGAGAATCCCCACTTAAAGTCACAAAGGCACATAGGCAAGGATGTTCATGCAGCCTTGTCTATAATAGTAAAAAAATTAGAAATAGCATACATGGAAAATAAAGCTGCATTTAAACTGCTTTTGGCATGGTATGGTAGGCTGGATACTAAAAATCCATGAAAATGATGATACAGAGACACATTTACCAACATAGAAGCTATTTATATAGGTCAAACAAAAAATCAAATTATGAAAGTGTAAGACTAATCCCATTTATATAAATATTTGAGTGCCTGTGCAGAAAAAATGCCTTGAAAAATACATACCGAAAGATTGCTGGTCTAAATCATGGGATCATGGATGGTATTTTTATTTTCTTCATCATGTTATTCTTTTCCAGGTTTCCTACCATAAATATGTAGAGTAAATCAGTGGATGGATGGATGGATGGATGGATGGATCATGAAAACCCAGGTTGGACAATTTCTTTGGTAACAAGGCTACTGGAGTTGGCTAACATCTTTGAAGGGCACGTCTAACAAAGAGACCTTTCTATGCCTTCAGTAAACAAAGGGTTCTCTCTGTCTGTGGAGATGCTCAGTAGCATTCTTATGCCACACAGCATTGGAAAATATATGTATGCTTATTTGATTTTAAAGAAAACCTAGTACAAATACTGAGGACTTCTGAGTCAAGTAAAATATGACACTTTTTCATCCTCCTCCCAGGGCTGATTGGTTCAGTAAGAGGCAAAGACACTGCCAGGGAACCAGCGAGCATGCATGTTCTCCATCTCAGGTCCTGCTGTGAGGAATGGGCTCAGTCACACCTGCGGTCGGTTCCTTTGCTCTCCAGGCCCCTAACTGTATCCCTAAGGAGGAGTGCTGGGAGGGTGAGTCTCAGACAAGGACACAAATGGAACTAGATGAATGGTTTCTTTGTCATTCCATTTTTTGGAAATTCTCTTTGCGAGTGCTCTTGAGAACAGTGGCACCTTGAACCTTGCATGTGTAGAAACAAGCTCCACAGGTGATTTTGCAAGGAGATCGGTTAGAGTGTCACTACAGTAATCCAGGAAGAAGATACGACAATAGCCTAGACTAAGAATAGAGGGAAGGTGGTCACATTCTCTAAAAACTTTGAGGGCGGACGAACAGGCGTTGTGAATGGATTGGATGTGTGTGAAAGAGAAGAAATAAGGAGGATACCACAGTTGGGAGGCCCAGATACCTGGGGGAGAGGCACCATGTCACTGAGTTAGGGGAGCCCAGGAAGGACAGCTTTGCATGGGGCGATTTCAGGGGCTCAGGTCTGGACACGATACGTTTGATGTCCTTAGTAGAGAGAGGAGGTGGTGTGCTGGAGATCTAGGCCTAGGATTCAGGAAGGAAGTCCATCTGGAGCTGTCAGTCTTGGAGTCCCCAGCGCAGACATGATGAAGGAGACCGAGGAGGAGTGGTCAGGGAGGCAGGGAGAACACCGGAAGCCCAGTGATGGCAGTGTCCCAAGGCAGCAGGCATGGTCATCTGAGGCCGGCGCAGCCGCTTGGTCAGGTACTGGAGAACGGAGGAATGACCCACTGCATATGTGCTGAATTGAGTCAACCTGATCCCATTCAAGGAATCTCTGCTGCCCCCAGCTCCTATGTTCCCAGTGAAACCCTGAGGAACACCAAGTGGAAATTCATGCTTTGTTCCTGTCAGAACCTTAGGGAGTCGCACAGCGTCACGAACCCACAGGGTTGACTCCGGTTTCCACATCCACGCTCCCTCACAAGCCAGCGCCCTTCCTTCATTCCCATTTGGGGAAATCATGGTGGGAGCTGGGCTTACATCAGTTCCTTTTCTCTTTTTCCCTTGGGAAGTTTACAATCCTTATTCATAAAATGGGGGTAATAGTTTTTATTTTCAGAATACTCACACAAAAATAACTTTAAAACAAATATAAGGAAATCTATTCAACCTCATTAGGAATGAAAAGACTAGAAATTGAAATATTGTGCCAGGGGTATTTAGTGATCCTATGATGAACACTGACTTCTGAGCCCCCAGCCAGCTTTCCCAGCTGACCGCAGAATACCAGCAGCCAGGCGTTTCCTCTCCAGGTGAAGGATGAAGGACCCTCTGACTGGCCCCAACAAGAAAAGCTCTAAAAATCCTGACATGGGCCCATGAGCACCCTAGAGAAAAGCCCCCATGCTGAGACCACCAATCAGCTGTTTGGAGCCCCCACTCTCACAAATGGCACCAGACACTTGAGAAAAGCCTTTGCCGTGAGTGATAGAGACCAAACCAGAGAGACAAAGTAGCACCTCAGAGAAAAAATGGACTATGCGGAGGCATCAGTCAGGCTCGTTGAGAGTGAAGGTTTGAGTGGGACAGAAAGCCCAAAAGGGAAGTTCCTGTCGGTAGATGGCTCTCCTCCAAATACCAGCTTAGGCATCCTGGCTCTTTTCCTTTTGAAAACTTGTGATCTGTGTTCTATTTTGTAGTGGGTTCCCAATACTGTATCATGTCCATGGCAGCAGAAACTGGGTCTACCTGTTTATACTTAGGGAAGAAGTAAAGAAGAAAAGCAAGATAAATATTACTTACCAAGCTGTAGTATGCAGTATAGCTCAGCTCTGAATCTCATCTGCAGTGTGCACACAATGATGATGTAAGCATGGAATACTGATCAAGCAAAACCACAATAACTGTTAGGAAGGCAGGAGGTGGGGTGTGTGCATAGATGGGTGGATGTGTGCTGACCTCCCGTCGGGGGGAGCTGCCAGTAACACCCGGGACTCAGACACACGACACTGGCAGGTTCCTTAGAGATAAAAACCAAACGAATGAGCTTAAACGTTGAAGTTGTTTCTGAGAGGGAATTTAGGGAGACTGATCAACTTTTTAGATCATGTGAACATAATTTTAAGTTTTCAAAAGAAAAAAATAGAAAATACTTTTGAAGTGTCAACAATGATTGTCTTGGGTGTTGAGTTTTGGGAAAAAATTTTAAAATACTCTTTCTTCCATCTGTATTTTCTACCTAATATAAAATAAATATGGGTTACTTTTATGACTGAAATATTAAATAAAGTAATTAGATAAAGTAACATGTTTTTCTGTCTCAGAACTTATAAGAATTAAAACATGAAACACTTTTAAACTACTCAGCATTTTAAGTTGTTTAGCTATTTTTAAGTATGGAAATTTTTTTAATTAGCTCTTTTTGACTTAAACAGGAGATGAGTTTTCATGAGGTTAAGTTGCTCTTCAATTCGATAGAAAGCTTATACATATTTGACCCTTTTATAAAACATATGGCCCTTGTCCACTCATTTTTTTAACTATCATGATTTTTCTTTTTTGACAGCAACATAATAAATGTCTCTCTAGGAAGGACTGCAATTTTTAGGGCCATTTCAAGGCAAATTTGACTAGTAATGAGAACACTGAGCAGGGCCAACCTTAACTGCACGGGTGAAGTTCCCCTCCGCCCAGTGCCTTTCTGGTGTTTGGCTTGCCTCTCAGCCACAAGCTGATAAGCATCTCAAGGTCCCAAGTCCATATACTTTCTCTCTTTTCTTCTCTTCCTCTTTCCCTTCTTCCTTCTCTCTTTCTTTTATTCTTTCCTCCCAAATTTCACGTATTGGGAAAATATAACTAACATTTGAGTAATCCTTTACAACGTTCAAAAACCCTGCCATATTCATATTTAATCTTTATAATACCCATATCAGGAGTGCTAAGTCATCCAGAAGCACAACCTAGGGAGGTCTTTGCTGTGAAAAACTCCACAGACCAGGCTGAGATGGGAAGACAGGGCACGCCAGCAAACTGGAAACAGAAGGGAACACAGGAAGTTTCCCACCCATGACAAGATGGTACCTGGAGGACTTTCAGAAAGCAGGCTTCTCCCTCCGTCCTGAGCTAAGTAGGTGTCCCTTCACCCCCAGATCTGGTGTCAGCTAAGACTGAGATCTGCCCGGGCCGCTCAGTTCCTTGGCTCTGGACTAATTCTGCTGCCATCTGGCTGCTCTAGCCACACACACTAAACTTGGAGAACTTTTTGCCTTATACATTTGAGCTAGTAGAGGGGAACCAGGAGGGTAGGGAAAGGTGAAAAGAGATTTTCAGGACCAAGTTTTTTCTAAGACACCAGACTGAAGCAAGGCCATGAAACACACCAGCCTCCAAGTTGTTCCCCATGGCTTCATGGGCAAACGTCAGGAGTGAAGGGGCAGGCCTGGCGGTAGGACACCGGAGAAGATTAGGGCAAAAACCTTTCCCTGGCTCATAGCCAATTTGGGAATAATGGTCCTCTGAAAAACAGAATCCTTTAAAGTCCTTTTTAAAATGTTGCCTTTAAAGGGTTAGAATATGAGAAAAAAGAACTATTTCCCCTCTGTCGCAAAGAGATCCAAGAAGCCTCCTTGATGGAGAGAGATTCAAATGTTTTAACAGGAGAGTAAGAAGAGCATAATTTTAGCAACAAACCTAAACCAAGGCAAAGAAAAGATACTGAGAACTGCATGAAAGGTTTATTTTAGCATCTGGCCCTCACTGTCCACCACCGGCAGTCATACCTGTTCAATAGCAGAGACAGGTTTACCAGCCATTGTGAAGGTCTCTGTGTTGTGAACATTGAGTGGTGTAAGGGACAACCTTCAATTTCTTTTTTTCTCAAAAGGCACAGAGTCATTCTTCATATGACTACTTAGCATGATGCTAAACTGCAAGTCTGTGATGGTGAGTAGAATAAAGCTAACAATTTATTCCAAGAATATAGTCTTGTCCTGACCTGGCCTGAGGAAGGGACAAAGCTTTGCAAATAATTGCTTGTTTACTTATTTGCTTTGCCAGGCCATAAACCCATGCTGAGCAGGGCCTGCCCTCATTAAAACATCCCGTAACCCAATGCCTGGTGTAAAACGGTGCAGCAACAGATAGAGAAGAATGAAAATGAGAAGAAAGCTGCTCTTCTACACATCAGCAGGCACAGCCAGGGTTTTCAACAAGCATGGGAACAGACTCGGGCAGACTCTGGCTGGCACTAGACGTGGAAGGCTAAGGAGCCAGCCATGTGCCCCAAAGCCAGGTGGAGGAAATGCTGTTCTGAAAGGCAGAACACTGGGTTGTATTCGGGCCTCCGGAGTGCAAAACTACAACAACAGAGCCAGGACTTCGCTCAGAAAGTGACTCAGCAGTTTGCCTTAGACTGACCCAGTTTTAGCTCCAAAGGCCGAATGCTGAGATTGCCTCAGTCCAGGTCCTCAGAGCAACCGGGCCCAAGGGAAGCCAGGAGAGACACTGGAGGGCCCAGAGAGCATCACGTCTCCGGTGAATTCTGAACCTAAAGCGGGTAAGACGCTGCTCTAGAGTTTGATGGTGGGAGAACAGAAAATGCCTATTCTACCACGAATGTATCTTTTTAATCAAAAGTTTACCTTTTAGCAAGACTACACCCTGATGTCTGCAGGGTGATACTAGCTGCAGAATTCAGGTATCAAAATGAAACAATCTATAGATAAGATTTGCTTAAACATCTAGATGCTAAAACAGATCTGCAAAGATCAAGTTAAAATTGGGCATAACTGATACTGAGTTGCTTTTTTTTTAAGGCAGTCAGTGACGATACAAATCAATTTACTCTTGGAGCTACCTTGGAAACATCAACCAGGTCAATGACTTAACCTCCCATGTCTTTGAAGAGACGATGTCATTCAGTTCATCTAAGAACAGAATCAAATTCTTTAGACATGAGTTCAGAGA
This sequence comes from Smutsia gigantea, assembly GCA_032199065.1. Lineage (NCBI taxonomy): Eukaryota > Metazoa > Chordata > Mammalia > Pholidota > Manidae > Smutsia > Smutsia gigantea. The sequence continues at coordinate 38,596 of JAVSCE010014413.1, read as the reverse complement.
GAGAGGCTAAAACTCAGCCCTGTTTTTGCCATTTCATTGTCCCATCCACAGCCTGCTCCTGCTCTCCCACTGCAGTCTCAGTGGGGTGCTAACAGACTCGGCATAAACATCTAAGCTTAGACTCAACAGAGGACGCGTACAATCTGGCCCTTAGAGACATTCCCCTTTATTGAGTCAGCTACATGCTGTAAAGTCTTGTGCTGTCAATGAAGCAAAAAACAGAGTTGCCTTGATATTTCTGGAATAGCTACTAACATACAGTGGAATTTATCTGTGACATTATAGATAATGTCACTATCCTGCAATTTCTGGAGGGAACTTGTTCTAACATGTTTTCTTTTTAATTCTTTAAGTAATTCAAGGTTTTAAATACAAAATAAGCAAATTCTGATGACTCAGAAGAGCTACAGAACACAGGACAAATACAAGGTCCCCAAGATTTCCCGAGCACAACACCTCAGCTGTGGCCTGAAGAGTTCACCTCTGAATGGACTTTCGTAGCTGATATCATGCAGTTCAATAGTAACTGCCAATAAAGAAATTTCTGGCTGGAGATTTAGGTATGTATAATCTAAATCTAAACATAATATGTACATTAAGTCTTACTTCGGCTTTACTTAACTTTATGTTCCAAACAGCATGTATCCCTTGGATGCAAAAAATAATCTTGTCATTTTTATATCAGAGTCAATATTCTCCTGATATACATATCAATGCTTCCCCACTCATTATAGTAACCAAAGGCCTTGTAATCACAGTGCTGACATAGAACTTACAGTTTTCCTTTTCTCAGTTTATAAGTCATTGACAAACTTGGCTCTGTTGGAGTTTTATGTTTAATTCCACTTTTTGTGGCTGAAAGAAATGATATACAGATACAAGAAGGAAGGCTTGAAGTGTATATTTGGACTAGCAATTAGAAGATACTAGGATCTGTAAGTCACCCACAGACAGACACACTAGCTGTTGTGATAGGGAAGAGGGCCAAATATATGACAAGTCCTCCCTGACTATAAGGAAAACTTCAAGTAAAACATGAGAAATACTGGGAGAGAGAAAAAATGTTTTGGAATAATCATGTTTATTCTCTCCCAAAAGGTACATCCCTAGTAAATTGTTTATAACCATAACCTAAACCTTTGTACTTCCCACAAATCGGCATTTATTGAACAATGTGAGAGGATGAATTATTGCCATTGCCCCTCTAGGAGCATCTGCTTCCAAAGGAGCTTGGGCAGAATTTACAAGTGATGTCAAACTGTTGGACACAGAGACCACAGGCCGGTTCATTCTCGCCTCTCACCCCTGCCTGCAGGGAAGCCCTGCCTGTCAATCCACACACCAGCCAGAGTTTGAAACGGATCACTGTAAATCCTCACTGGAAAACAAAGAAAAGGTGGGAGCAGGAAGTGCTCAGAACTCGAGTTTTACTGACTCTCCTAAGCATTTATATTCAACATTCCACAAAATGTCATTTGTAAAAGTGTTTGGGAAAAGAAAAGAAAATTCCAAAGAAACATTTCCAGTCATGTTCATGATCAACAAATATTTATTGAATAACGAATTCCTTCGAGGCATAAGGAGCCACCTGGCTCTTCCTTTATGGGCCAAGGCAGGTCCACATTATTTGCAGAATAGGTACACTTCAGACATCTGGGTGGCTAACGGGACCATATAGTTCCTCAGGAAATTGTTGAGAAAGGATTTTGAGAACCTTACCTAGTCTGGGAACTTCAATGGCCACTTTTGACTGAGGTGATTCATTATTGTGAACATTTTTAACTGGATGGAAGGAGGCAGCATTTGGGTTTGGCTGTGACTCACAGGGCAATGGTTTAAGGAAATGCAACTCCTTTGAAGTTGACGTTTGATGGGTAAGAGAGACTTTCATTCTAAATTAATCCAAAACAGAATTAAGCACAGGTCTTCACTGAAGTCAAGTAAAAAATCTGTTTTAATGGCCAAAAAGAAGGAGGGGTTGGCAGGAGGCCAGAGAAACACAGGGGCCCGAGGGCGCACACACCACGCATCAGACCTGGGCCAGCTAAGAGCCAGGGGGTGCCCTAGGGATACGGGGTAACATTCCATCAGTTTACGCATTGCAGCTGTTGAGGCATTATATTTTGTTATGTTTTCGGCGTCTCAACATTTCATGACGTCTGACGGCATGCGGCTCCTGTAGTCAAGAGATCTGGGGAAGCTGGTTATTCGACCCTAAGCAGACCCCTCAACCTCTCATTGCCAGCAACTTCTTGAGAGTACGGATGCTGGTTTTAAGTTCTTCACAGACCTATTGTGAAGAGCAAATAAAGTGTTAACGAAGTATAAATATAGCCATATGAATGAAAAGCGTTATGAAAAATATATTTCACCGCTCAATAAGGTATCACACATCCGTTCTAGCAGTTTACCTTAGTTAATGTTTAGATTCAGAGAACTTCCTATGATCAATTCCCTTTACCTCCTCTAAAAAGTCAGAAGCGTTGGTTCATTACAACAAATGAAGATACTCTCAAATTGATCACCATGGACAACTAGGTCTGCTCTGTGTACACCAGTCACGTGGTGGTGCCCCTCACCTGTTGTCACGTGACAGCACCGCTCCATGCCCTGCGTCCCTTCGCACTGGGTCCAGCAGTGAGGGTAAAGCTTCAGAATTGCCACAGTTTCCTCTACGTTTAAAATTAGGTCTGCTACATAACCCGGAGGCTCGGTGTGACCGCTAAGAAGCTGAAGCAAACTGCACAGTGCTACACCCCGCTTCCTCCTGCAGTCTGACAGGAGCGCCCGGCTGGAACCACACACAGGGGATAGCGCAGGGAGATCACCCCAGGCAAAGGACACTGCGTCCTCCTAGTAAGTGCAAATGTGTGTCTCCTTATGAAAGAACCGTGGTGGGTTAGGCTCTGGTGTTAGCCACCTTGCCGACCTGGCGCTCACCAGCCCCAAAGGTTCAGGCAGGTACTCGAAGGACAGAGGAGTAGAAATGATAGAAGGTTTTTTGTTTTTGTTTTTCAAGAATGAGTACTGAAGCCTGGCTCCCACTCCATGGCTATGGCCCTGCCTTTAAATATAAACAGCGGCAAGAGCTGAAAACGCCACGTTTGAACGCCAAATAAACACAAAATGTTATGCAGATTTTTGGCTTCATATTAAAGCTTGGTTTTCCAATAACCCCTTTTGTTGCCTCTAAGACAGCGGCCTCAGTGTTTCTGAGCCAGGTCCCTGGGACTGAGAGAGGGCCTCCCTGGCCACACCCCAGCCCGGCTTGGGGACTGGAAGCGCGCCATCCCCCGGCTCACGGGAAGGGAAGCAGAGTGGTGTGTGGGGCTTGGGACTTGCCTACCAGACCCCAGGCTGCTTTGAGGCAGGACTGCTCAGTGTTTTTCACTTGGTTTTCCAGCCTTGCTGAGCTCTGGGAGGGTGTTGGGGTTCACCCCCTTCACTAGCTCGTTGCAGGTTTAATTTTTTGTGATTAGTGTTTATCATGTTGGCTTTACGTCACTTCGGGGTAGCAATAACTGACCTGACTAGAGGAGACCTGTGGGTTTTTTCTCTCCTTCCCAACCAGCAGTTGAAGCAGCCCCCCAATGCTCTTACACAGCTGAGTAAATAACCAGGGATTCGCGCAGGTACGCAATCCACCGCAGAGATACGGGAAGCACCCGCCCAGGCTGTCTGATCACGTGCGTGGCCTCCTTCCCGGGCCCCGCCTTTCTGAGGCTGTGCATCCGGGGTCAAAGTTCTGTCGTGGGAGGACTTAGATGCTGGGGTCACCTTTCCTCCCTCTTCCCTTACAATCTCGTGAAGCATTCTCTTTGCTGATTCTTAACTTCGAGGAGAATTGGATTCGAACATTTTCAATAATATTTTGATTATTATTTCTCTAGCATAATTTCTCATTCCAATTTTTTGCTTAGAAAAGTTTAGTAAGTTACTAAGAGAAATGATTTAAATGTAAATACAAAGACATTCATTCCAAATTTGCGGCAGTAATAGTAACCTAACGGACTTACTGGCCGCTCAACCGAACCTTCACGTTTTGTCTGTGAAAATGGCGGTGACCCCACTGGATGATTCTCCCCGCTTCTGTAGCTCCTTGCAGTTCAGTGCACCCTACAGCCACTGTCAGGCTTCATAAAACCTCCTTCTGAGGGAGTTACTATCCTGTCCGTAACCGAGTTTTAGAAAAATTAGGTGACTTACTGACGGCTATGCTGACAGTGTGACGAAATTGTAATTCAAGCCCAGGTCTCCTTCCTGTGAACCTCATGCCCATTCAGGGGAAGCGGCCTAGATGAACAACAGGGAAAGAAAGAATACAGTGTCTGCAAACCACCTGGTGGAGCTGGACGTCGTATTTTTCTTCCTGAGGCTATAGAAGGAACACATTTATTCTTCAGGCTTAAATAGCTATTTTGTGGGAAACTATAGCCTCTCACCTGTTATGAGAGTGGGACCACTGGCAAATTCTCAGCATATTTCCATTCATTCATTCACTCACTCATGTCTTTACTTATTTATTTGTTTACTTATTTATATTAGGAACAATGTTTTTTCATCTCTTACTTGCACTGTCAGCCTGGGTAAACTTGATAAAATAGTCTAACATTTAAAGTATAAGAAACAATAAGCAGGCCACTTGTCAAGTGTGTTGTAAAGGAAAACTAATAAAAATTAACATGACGCTTAGCAACGACATCATGCTAAACATTCGCAGTCACTGGCTCTAAAGAAGCTAACTGCACCCTAAAGAAGACAGGCTTTATAAATCACCACTTCTTTCAGCATTTGTGGTGCATTCATGATATTTCATTTCACAAAAGTAAAAATTTCTGTACATTAGAATGACACTGAATTTTTTTAAAAAAAGGTATTCTACATGACTCAAACCCAGCTCACTGCATCTTCAAATGCAGGGTTTTATCATAGAAATCATTTACTCTCAGGAGTTTTTGATAACTGTAAATGAAGTTCATGAAGACAAAAAAAATAGAAGTTGATGTTATTAAAAGATAACATTTCTGCCTTTACATTCTCTCCCTTTTCTGTGCAAACCCAAACTGAGGTCTATATCTTGACAAATTGAAGGAAAGTGGAAGTTTCTACATGAACCCAATGAACTGTGGGCCAGAATCATTCCAGAACACCAACTTCTGTATACATTTAAAAATTAGTCTATTTATTGCTCCCCAGAGTGTTTTTTGAACAAAAGAAAACACCAAGCCTCAGCCACAGCACTGAGCTCAGAACCTCAGATGTGACTGTGTTCACAGGCCTGAGTCGTGCAGGTGAGGCAGGGTCAGCACATCCTGGGGCCTAGAAAGCCTCAGTAAGTCAACAGAACTTTCTTCAGGTGTTTCTTTTTTCCACAGAAACCTAAATCCTAGTTGAATTAAACTTGACTTAAATAGTTTCAAAAACCAAGGGAAGGGAAGGTGGTTGGAGAGGAATGAAAGTGGCCCGTGTCTCCTGCTGGACACTGGCATCTGGCCCTCTGCCCCCAGCAGTTTCTTTCCTTCTTTCCTTAGAAATCCTCTTCTAAGCTTCAGAAGCCCTGTACGTCCTGTGTCCGCCCTCCCGCTCCCCCTCGGCGCTGAGCCACCTGTCCATACCTTGTCTTTGAAGTCAGCCTCTGCCCTTGCTGGGGCAGCTCCCTCAAGTACTATTGGTTAATGAACTTTTTAGGCCAAAAAACACTGAGAGAACTAATAAGGGATTGGGGGACCTTTTTCCTTTTTTTAGCTAAATAAAACAAAATTTTTCTCTGCTGGTAACCAGATAGAGGTAAGACAGTTAAACTGATCAAGACCGTGATCTTTTCATTGTGTTTTCTTCACTACACACCACCCCCAACAAAGCGATCTCAGACCCCTTGTGCTGCCTGATGGCTCTTTGTAGTCCTGCAGAGGGCTTTTTCCATCCCAGCTTCCTAGAGCTTCTTCAACTGCAGAAAGCATTCCTTTGATAAGAATTTCGGTTCAGCTACCAGCTGGATCCACATCCCCAAGCCCCCATGCTTTGCTTTACAGATGCCCAAGCTGACCCACTGCCCAGAGGAGGAAGCAGAGATGTTACAGCAAATCCTATCCATGCAGCAGAGAGATTTCTGGTCTCACACTAGAACTCTGAGAGAGTCTCCCCATAAGGAAATGTACCTACACATGTGCTCACGCACACACATACACACTCACTAACTGAGACTAGAAAGGTTTAAGAAGTAGGACCTCTAAGGAATTTTTTAAGGAAACAGCATTTAAAAACACAGGCAACCATTAGCTTTGGTAATTACACAACAGCTGAGGTCTTGATCCTACTCTGCTTATATTGTGTCCTCTTCAGCCCCTGCTGAATCCATACAGTTAATTAACATCAGTGCCCATCTTTGATCTTAGCTTCATTCTCTTTTCAGGTTTTTGGACCTAAATGTTCCTGGCCCCTCCCTGTCTTGGCCTCCCCCCGCCCCCAGCCCCAACAAACTCCCCTGCGCTCCCTGCTTCCATCTCTAGCCCTGCAGACACCCCCACACCAGGGCACAGGGGCTCTTCTCGGTCTCCCAGCCCCTCAGTGGGCAGGTGTGACACATACTGCCCACCACGCATGACCCTTCTGGACACAAAGAGAAGCCCTTGCCTCCTCCAACAAGACAAGGTGTGCTTTTGCTCTTGAAAGAACCTGTAGCCGCACAGAATGAGGAGGAGGCACCAGCATGTCTCTGGGGGCTGCATGAGAGCACTTCTTGAAGTTGCCCCAGCACTGCATCTGCTCCCCTTGTTCTGTGAACCCCCCGATTCTTTGTGCCTTTGGGAGCTCCCCATATCACCAGATTTACCGTGGAAAGTCCTATAAGGATTTTTCAAGTTAAGTGGAAAATCTCCAACTTCATATCTTGGGGTCAGGCTGAGACAGCAAGAGTTCTCTCCTGTGGATGAGAGCTCAAGCCCTTGGCAGAGACAAAGGCTGGCCAACAGGGCAAGTTTTGGCATCATTTCCTCCAATGATTGGTAATTATTTAAAAAGAAAATGTTAGAAATAGTACTAACCAAAAGCCTGGTAACACAACCCAGGAATGGCATCCTCAGCCCCAGATAATGAAATCTAAATCTAATACTGTTTCTGAAAAGGCTGATTACACTCTAATCTAGAATTGCTCTAGCCTCTTCTTAGGGAAAAATGTGTGAGTGTGCCGTCCTGAGAGGAGACCTTTGACCCGGGAAGGGTAGGTAGGCACTTCCCCAGACAAGCTCCTGATGACATGTAAGCTGGCGGATGAGAGCCGCCTGGCAGGGAAGAGTATGCGCACCACATTTCTCTCTGATGTGTTTCAGTTTTGTACCACAAAAAAAAAAGATACTATGCAGCTATTAGAGGCTATTTCTCAATAAATCACAGCTGTATAAGAAACCCATGAAAGATGTATTAGCTTTACCTATTTTAAGAATCTAAAAAAAATTTTTTAATGAGTGCTTGGTGCAACTATCTACTTCCCTGCTTTTACAATATTCTGTAAAATGCACCCTCTGTTCACAGATCCCATGGTGCCTTAACAAGGAGCTAAGAGATCTGGGTTCACTCCACCATTCACTCACTGAGGGGTATTGTGCCAGGCAGCTAATCCTCCCAGATACATTAGTTAAAGTAACACTAGCTCTGTAACAAACATCAAACACCACTGGTGATTGTCTTTCTTGTTCCTGGGACAGTTCATTGCCTGCTCAGCAGGCAGCCTTCCTTCCCAAAGTGATTGAATGTTCCAGGATCTTCCTGTTTTAAAACTCTTCCATACACAAGGGCATCGATGTCCTCTGGTTCTTGCTAGCAGAAAGGGAAAGCAGATATGGAAAAGTCCCCCGCTTTGTAATAGTCTGGCCTACAGTGGCACCCTCACTTCCACTCTCATTCCACCATCCAGAACTAGGCACATGCCCATGCCCGGCTGCGAGGCCAGGAGCCAGGGACCGAGAAATATGTCCAGCCAGAACGAGCATGTTTTTGGGTCAGAGCTATAAACATTTCTGCCGCACCAATTCTGCTTATCATCCGTGAAACGGTTGCAACAGAACGTGGCCTGCCAGCCCACAGAGACATTGAGAGGACAGCAGTGGCCAGTGTTAATGGGCTTCAAAAACAGTTCCAAAGAATCACAGCCCCACAAATACTTCTTCTCTACTATCTACCAACCTCTTGTGCTTCCCAGTATTTCAAGATCCAAACTCACCTCATTCATGCGGTAATAAAAGAGTGCACATGTCTGTGTCCCTATCCACCACCCTCACCCTCTAGCAGCTTCTGAGGAGGCCCACCCCTGAATTCAGGAAGGCCTACTCCCTTGGCCTGTGGGTCACAGCATTCTCCCCACTTCCCGCCTCACTGCCCCCCCTTCTCATCCCACTGGGCGAGTGCCCCTCTCACCACCTCCATTCTCTAGACGTCACCCTTTCCTATGGCTCTGTGTTAAGGACTCTGAAATCTGTGTTGAGTCCAAGTTCTTCTGAGCTTCAGACTCCCACACACCACAGCCTCCCCAGCAGCTCTATAAGAAAGCTTTGTACACCGCTCGAGCTTCACATGCCAAGCAGAGATCCCTGTTTCCTTCCAGAAATTGTCCCTTTGCTAATCTTTCCATTTATAATCTCAGCAGGTGGCCTCAATCGCCCACATCCAAAAACGGAATATGTTTCACTCTTTTCCTTCCCTTCCTTCCTGTCGGTCAACTTCACTGGTTCTGCCACACCACCCCAGAAAGAGTCTTCTCTCTGTCCGTTCTTGCTGCTGTCCCCTAAAACCAGTCACGGTCTTACCTCACCCAGACTGGTCCAGAAGTGTTGTAACTAGTTTAGCCAAGTCCACACTTACCCCTCATGACGCAATCTCCCCAGGAGCCATCCTTTTAAGACATTCTATATCTCACTAAATGTCTAACACCCTGGCTTTTTTTTTTGGTATCATTAATCTACAATTACATGTGCAACATTATGGTTACTAAACTCCTCACTTCATCAGGTCCCCCTTATCTACCCCATTAGAGTCACTGTCTATCAGCGTAGTGAGATGCTACGGAATCACTACTTGTCTTCTCTGAGTTGTACAGCCCTCCCTATGCCCCCAACATTATGTCTGCTAATTGTAATGCCCCTTTTTCCCCCTTGCCCCTTGCTTCCCACCCCTTATCCCCAGTCCCTTTCCCTTTGGTAACTGTTAGTCCATTCTTGGGTTCTGTGAGTCTGTGGCTGTTTTGTTCTTTTAGTTTTTTCTTTGCTCTTATGCTTCACATATGAGTGAAATCATTTGATATTTGTCTTTTTCAGCTTCGCTTATTTCACTGAGCATAATACCCTCTAGCTCCATCCACGTTGTTGCAAATGGTAGTATTTGTTTTCTTCTTATGACTGAATAATATTCCATTGTGTATATATACCACCTCTTCGTTATACATTCATCTACTGATGGACACTTAGGTTGCTTCCATTTCTTGGCTATTGTAAATAGTGCTGTGATAAACATAGGGGTGCATCTGTCTTTTTCAAACTGGGCTGCTGCATTCTTAGGGTGAATTTCTAGGAGTGGAATTCCTGGGTCAAATGGTATTTCTATTTTGAGTTTTTGAAGGAACCTCCATACTGCTTTCCACAATGGTTGAACTAATTTGCATTCCCACCAGCAGTGTAGGAGGGTTCCCCTTTCTCCACATCTTCGCCAACATTTGTTGTTGTTTGTTTTTTGGATGTTGGCCATCCTTACTGGTGTGAGGTGATATCTCATTGTGGTTTTAATTTGCAGTTCTCTGATGATTAGCGATATGGGGCATCTTTTCATGTGCCTGTTGGCCATCTGAATTTCTTTTTTGGAGAAGTGTCTATTCATATCCTCTGCCCATTTTTTAATTAGATTGTTTGCTTTTTGTTTGTTGAGGTGTGTGAGTTCTTTATATATTTTGGATGTCAACCCCTTATCAGATATGTCATTTATGAATATATTCTCCCATACTGTAGGATCTCTTTTTGTTCTACTGATGGTGTCCTTTGCTGTACAGAAGCTTTTCAGCTTGATATGCTCCCACTTGTTCATTTTTGCTTTTGTTTCCCTTGCCTGGGGAGATATCTTCATGAAGAAGTCACTCATGTTTATGTCCAAGAGATTTTTGCCTATGTTTTTGTCTAAGAGTTTTATGGTTTCATGACTTACATTCAGGTCTTTGATCCATTTTGAGTTGACTTTTCTGTATGGGGTTAGACAGTAGTCCAGTTTCATTCTCTTACATGTAGCTGTCCAGTTTTTCCAACACCAGCTGCTGAAGAGTCTGTCATCTCCCCATTGTATATCCAAGGCTCTTTTATCATATATTAATTGATCATATATGTTTGGGTTAATGTCTGGATTTTCTGTTCTGTTCCACTGGTCTGTGGGTCTGCTCTTATGCCAATACCAAGTTGTCTTGATTACTGTGGCTTTGTAGTAGAGCTTGAAGTCAGGGAGTGTAATTCGCCCTGTTTTATTCCTCCTTCTCAGGATTGCTTTGGCTATTCGGGGTCTTTTGTGGTTCCATATGAATTTTAGAATTATTTGTTCCAGTTCATTGAAGAAAGCTGTTGGTAGTTTGATAGGGATTGCATTGAATCTGTAGATTGCTTTAGGTAGTATAGCCATTTTGACAATATTTATTCTTCCTAGCCAAGAGCATGGGATGCATTTCCATTTGTTAGTGTCCTCTTTAATTTCTCTTAGGAGTGTCTTGTAGTTTTCAGAGTACAGGTCTTTCACTTCCTTCGTTAGGTTTATTCCTAGGTATTTTATTCTTTTTGATGTAATTGTGAATGGAATTGTTTTTCTGATTTCTCTTTCTGTTAGCTCATCATTAGTGTATAGGAAAGCAACAGATTTCTGTGTGTTAATTTTGTATCCTGCAACTTTGCTGAATTCAGATATTAGTCCTAGTAGTTTTGGAGTGGAGTCTTTAGGGTTTTTTATGTACAGTATCATGTCATCTGCAAATAGTGACAATCTGACTTCTTCTTTACCAATCTGGATGCCTTGTATTTCTTTGTTTTGTCTGATTGCCATGGCTAGGACCTCCAGTACTATGTTGAATAACAGTGGGGAGAGTGGGCATCCCTGTCTTGTTCCCTATCTTAGATGAAAAGCTTTCAGCTTCTCGTTGTTAAATATGATGTTGGCTGTGGGTTTGTCATATATGGCCTTTATTATGTTGAGGTACTTGGCCTCTACACCCATTTTGTTAAGAGTTTTTATCATGAATGGATGTTGAATTTTGTCAAATGCTTTTTCAGCATCTATGGAGATGATCATGTGGTTTTTGTTCTTTTTGTTGATGTGGTGGATGATGTTGATGGATTTTCGAATGTTATACCATCCTTGCATCCCTGAGATGAATCCCACTTGATCATGGTATATGATCCTCTTGATGTATTTTTGAATTCAGTTTGCTAATATTTTGTTGAGTATTTTTGCATCTATGTTCATCAAGGATATTGGTCTGTAATATTTTTTTTTTGGTGAGGTCTTTGCCAGGTTTTGGTATTAGAGTGATGCTGGCTTCATAGAATGAGTTTGGAAGTATTCCCTCCTCTTCTATTTTTTGGAAAACTTTAAGGAGAATGGGTATTATTTCTTCTCTATATGTCTGGTAAAATTCAGAGGTGAATCCATCTGGCCCAGGGGTTTTTTTTCTTAGGTAGTTTTTTGATTACCGATTCAATTTTGTTGCTGTTAATTGGTCTGTTTAGGTTTTCTGTTTCTTGCTTGGTCAGTCTTGGAAGGTTGTATTTTTCTAAGAAGTTGTCCATTTCTTCTATGTTTTCCAGCTTGTTAGCATATAGATTTTCATAGCATTCTCTTATAATTCTTTGTATTTCTGTGGGGTCCATCGTTATTTTTCCTTTCTCATTTCTGATTCTGTTTATATGTGTAGATTCTCTTTTTCTCTTAATGAGTCTGGCTAGGGGTTTATCTATTTTGTTTATTTTTTCAAAGAACCAGCTCTTGGTTTCATTGATTTTTTTCTATTATTTTATTCTTCTCAATTTTATTTATTTCTTCTCTGATCTTTATTATGTCCCTCCTTCTGGTGACTTTGGACCTCATTTGTTCTTCTTTTTCCAATTTCAGTAATTGTGTCTTTAGACTATTCATTTGGGAATGTTCTTCCTTCTTTAAATAGGCCTGGATTGCAATATACTTTCCTCTTAGAACTGCCTTTGCTGCGTCCCACAGAAGTTGCGGCTTTGTGTTGTTGTCATTTGTCTCCATATATTGTTTGATCTCTGTTTTAATTTGGTCGTTGATCCATTGATTATTTAGGAGCATGTTGTTAAGCCTCCATGTATTTGTGAGCCTTTTTGTTTTCTTTGTACAATTTATTTCTAGTTTTATACCTTTGTGATCTGAGAAGTTGGTTGGTAGGATTTCAATATTTTTGAATTTACTGAGGTTCTTTTTGTGGCCTAGTATGTGGTCTCTTCTGGAAAATGTTCCATGTGCACTTGAGAAGAATGTGTATCCTGCTGCTTTTGGGTGTAGAGTTCTGTAGATGTCTGTTAGGTCCATCTGTTCTAGTGTGTTGTTCAGTGCCTGTGTGTCTTTATTTATTTTCTGTCTGGTTGATCTGTCCTTTGGAGTGAGTGGTGTGTTAAAGTCTCCTGAAATGAATGCCTTGCTTTCTATTTCCTCCTTTAATTCTGTTAGTATTTGTTTGACATATGTCGGTGCTCCTGTGTTGGGTGCATATATATTTATAATGGTTATATCCACTTGTTGGACTGACTCCTTTATCATTATGTAATGTCCTTCTTTGTCTCTTGCTACTTTCTTCGTTTTGAAGTCTATTTTGTCTGATACAAGTACTGCAACACCTGCTTTTTCTCTTTGTTGTTTGCATGAAATATCTTTTTCCATCCCTTCACCTTTAGTCTGTGTATATCTTTGGGTTTGAGGTGAGTCTCTTGTAAGCAGCGTATAGATGGGTCTTTCTTTTTTATCCATTCTATTACTCTGTGTCTTTTGATTGGTGCATTCTGTCCATTTACATTTAGGGTGATTATCGATAGATATGTACTTATTGCCATTGCTGGCTTTCGTTTCGTGGTTACCAAAGGTTCAAGGGTAGCTTCTTTACTATCTAACAGTCTAACTTAACTCTCTTGTTAGCTATTATAAACACAGTCTGATGATTCTTTCTCTCCCTTCTTATTCTTCCTCCTCCATTCATTATATACTAGGTGTTTTATTCTGTATTCTTTTACGTTTCCTTTGTTTTTGTGGATAGTTGATTTTACTTTTTGCCTTTAGTTCATATTTGGATGGTCTGCTTTCTTTGCTATGATTTATTTTCTCTGGTGACATCTTTTTAGCCGTAGGAGTGCTTCCATCTAGAGCAGTGCCTTTAAGATATCCTGTAGAGGTGGTTTGTGGGAGGCAAATTCCCTCAGCTTTCACTTGTCTGGGAATTGTTTAATCCCTCCCTCAAATTTAAATAATAATCGTGCTGGATCCAATATTCTTGGTTCGAGGCCCTTCTGTTTCATTACATTAAATATATCATGTCATTCTCTTCTGGCCTGTAAGGTTTCTGCTGAGAAGTCTGATGATAGTCTGATGGGTTTTCCTTTGTAGGTGATCTTTTTTCTCTCTCTTGCTGTCTTTAATACTCTGTCCTTGTCTTTGATCTTTTCTATTTTAATTATTATGTGTCTTGGTGTTGTCTTCCTTGGGTCCCTTGTGTTGGGAGATCTGTGGGCTTCCATGAACTGTGAGACTATTTCCTTCCCCAGCATGGGGAAATTTTCAGCAATTATTTCTTCAAAGACACTTTCTATCCCTTTTTCTCTCTCTTCTTCCTCTGGTACTCCTATAATGTGAGTATTGTTCCGTTTGGATTGGTCACACAGTTCTCTTAATATTCTTTCATTTCTAGAGATCCTTTTATCTCTCTGTGCCTCAGCTTCTCTGTATTCCTGTTCTCTGATTTCTATTCCATTAACAGTCTCTTGCATCTCGTCCAGTCTGCTCCTAAGCCCGCTGATCGCTTGTCTCATTTCTGCATTTTCTTTCCTCACTTCCTCCCTTAGCTCTTACATATTTCTCTGTAGATCCATCAGCATGGTTATGACTTTTATTCTGAATTCTTTTTCAGGATGATTGTGTAAGTCTGTCCCATCAGGCCCTCTCTCTGGGGTTTTCTGTGTGATCCTTGTCTGGACCATATTCCTCTGTCTTTTCATGGTGATAGAAGTGGTCGCTGGGAGGTGCCATGTGTGTCAGCTGGGAGAACAAAGTCCCTTCCTGCTTGTTGTTCTCCTTGCCCTTCTCCAGGGGCTGAGCTGGTTTTCTGCACACCGGGATACAGTCTCTGGGATAATCCCCTAAGCTGCCTGTGTGTGGGGCCACCTCAGCCTAGCCTATAGCACTGCAGGGGTATGCAGTCTTGCCCAGTGCATTCTGGTTCCCTTGGTGCCTTCCGTCCCTTGTTCTGGGTTCTGGGTTCTGGGGCCCTTCCTGCTTAGCTGCGCGCCAGCTGGGAATAGATTCTGTGAGGTTGCTGTGGGTGGGGTCGCTGTTCCGCAGCGGTGGCAGATCCGCCAGACCTTTGTGGCACTGGCCGGGGTGGAACGAATGGCCGGCTGCTGATCTCTGTGGGAAGACTTGGCACGGCTGCTTTGCCTGGCCACCGGCCAGGAGGTCCGAAATTCACCCAGACTCCTAGCCTGCTGGGCTGAGTACGCTGGGACGATTTTGTTCCACTATTGGGCCCTTGTCTCTTTAAGATTTTAACCAAAAGAAAAAGCGCCCATTTTTCTTTTGTCCCAGGGTGCCGGCTGAGGGGACCTGCTTGTCGTCTCTGTCTCAGATCCTGCCCTTCTGTTTCTCTGATCTCCCATACACCACGCGATGTGTGTCAGTGCTCCCTGTGCAGATCACCAGGGCTGGTTATTTGGTGGGCCTGTGGTTGCATTCCCTCCCCACTCTGAATCTTTTCCTCCTGCCGGTGTGCTGGGGTGGGGGAGTGCTTGGGTCCCACTGCATCACGGCTTTGTATCTTACCTGCTTCATGAGGCACTGAGTTCTCGCAGGTGTAGCTATAGCCTGGCTGTTGTACTGTATCTTCTGGTCTCTTTTTTAGGAATAGTTGTATTTGTTGTATTTTCACAAATATATATATGGTTTTGGAAGGAGATTTCCACCACCCATTCATGCTGCCATCTTCCCAGAAGCAACACCCTGGCTTTTTAAACACAACTTATATACAAAAGAAAAAACATACTACTCAGACTATGACACATGCTTTCTTATTACATCAATTGTATATACATTTTGATTCCAGAAATGTTAAAATTTGAGAAAATAGTGATGATGGCTGCTGACTTTGAGTCTACCCACTCATCATGCACCCTCTGAGAAAACAAAACTAGCAAAGGAGCAAATGGAATTGTACATAATCCAGCACTTTAGTGGTGCTGAGACAGGATATCATGATTGTCAGATAGCCTGTAAGGTGAGAAATAAACCCAATTCCATTTGGACTCCTGCTGCCTTCCCACCACTGCCCTGTGGGTACTGGATAGGGGGTTCTTGACAGACTCCATGGATATGCTGAAGGGACGGACGCAGGGCACTGTTCTGAAGTATAGACATCATCATGCCAGGAAGAAGAATCCAACAGTAAACACTGACCACAGGTTAGAACTTGGTAATTAACAGCTCTGGTTGCAGGGACAGGTCTGAGGCTGGGACCTGCCATGGCAGAGTCTGTGAAGTACTGATCAGGGGAAGAAGGCTGTGTAACTTGTGTGTGCACAAGTGTGTGTGTGCTGTGTATTTTACATGTGTGGCTGTGTGTGTGTGTGTAGAGAAAGAGAAAGAGACAGCAGCAGAGAGAGGTGGATGGGGAGGCAAATAACACAGCAGGTAAGACCAAATGCTAACATTAGGTGAATCTGCAGAAAGGCTACATGGGTGACCCATGTCCTACTCTTCTTTTTCACCTTTGCCCCAGTTTCATTGAGAAACAATTGACCTATCTGTATTTTTATTCTTGCAACTTTTTCATAAACTTGAAATTATTTCAAAATAAAAAGTATATGTTTGAAAAAAACTCCTTAGAAACTGGGAAATAAGACAAATGGAATTCTGTCACTCCTGTTTCAAACGTTGACCAGCTCCCCAGCACCCCTAGACACTCTAAGCTGCTTCCCTACACACCCGCATGCTGCGTCCCCACTGCCGATCCCACCCAATCTGGGCCTTGTCCTGCTCGACCTGAGCACCTGCCACCTGTTTTCCTTCCATCCTGATCTCTCAGTCTTCAAGGCTTCTCACATGAGGGGCTGTTGTTTTACCCTCCCAGGCTTGAGCGTGGAGAGTGCGTGCCTGCGTACAGAGCCAGTCTACAGGAAGCACACCCGTGGGGTGGAGAGCAGGACCTGATACCTCACTTCAGGCTTTGGCTCCAGGCATCACTGAAGGGAGACTTACCCTCTGGGCCTGCTGCTCGCATGGCCCACAGCCCCCATCTGCTTTTGCTGTTTGACTTAGAGCCCCCAGGTGCACTGTCCCCTGCCTAGGGTGCCCTCCCCTCTCTCTTCACAAGACAACCCCCTCACCCTGGGGCTCAGTGTGTTGCCCCCTCTGAAGTGCCCTTCCTCACCGTGCTGCTCAAATCTGGTGTTGCATCCATGGCCCTTGTTTTACTGCCTCATCGCTGCAATGATAACTTGCACCATGTCATTTCTTTCTGTTACTTCTTTTCAGACTATTTCCCCTGTTTGAGTAAAGGCCTGGGTTAAGTGGTCTCAGGTCCCACCACACCCGCTGGGCTGGAGATGATCTGGTAATACTTATGTAATGAGCACCTCTTTTCCTAATTATCCTAAGTCTTTGAATACTGAATAATCTATATTGCTTAAAGGAGAAAAACCCAGAATTAGCACATGATTTCTAGGCCTAGAAATGATTTTAGATTAAAAACTTCTTAAAGAATACCATACTGCACTCCTTTTCTCCTGACCCCAAATATCTTGCATAATGCCTCATCCATAGCATGTGTACTATAATGTGAATGTTTTCCCCCAATTATAATACCAGTTAAGTCAGCTAAGGAGCCAGGCAGTACTGAACTGACAGTAATATTCCCAAAGCTATAATTCCTTTTTTGTAAATTTACTGTGAGAATCCATGGGGCCAGGTTGGCACTGGGGGAAGAAAATTGCCCAGGCAAGTGGATTAGAGCACTGTAAATATTTATTGAATGAATCATATGTCCCATAACTAAATAAATTCCAGAAAGGAAGACACAGAGAGAAAAAAGTCTGCAACTGTCCATCACTGAGCCAAACGAGTGGAACCGCAAGCTCTGATGTCATCTCTGCTTCCTCCCCCTGAAGTTTCAAGGCCCCACGAGTGACATTGGTGGCCTAGGAACATGCTCCTTAGCCCCCCGTTCCCACGTGGGGGCAGGAGAGCCCAGCGCTGTACCACGGGAACTATGAGATTCAGGTCAGAACGCAAAACGTGAGGCTCCAACTGTCCTGGTCAAGTCATGTGATCTAATCGTGTCCGTTTCCTCCTCTGTAAGTGAGAACAAGTAAGAACACTACTTTGTCAACTGTGTAAATATTACCAAAATTAGTTACTGAACATAATCTGTTATTTTTATTATTATTTATGCAACCTTTACTCAGGTAGGTTTAGGACTCCCTAACTGTTTACATTTACCACAAGATGAAATCTCTGTGATCATAGTTCTTCATGGACCCCTAAGAGCTGCTGAGAACAAATATGTGATCCAAGCACTTGGGATGAAAATGCTTTTGGAAGAGTTCCAGATATTCTCAAACCTCAATAGAAATCCAGACTCTGGCCTTCTTTCTTTCTTTTAAATGTTTGCCTCAAAACATGTGGTCTCTTTAAAGTGTTATCACACAGGGAATCATGCAAAAATTGATATATGAAAATTAGGACCATGCGGCCCACTTTGATTAGTAAGTAGATAAGGTAGTTTATGTAAAGTTCCATTTTCCAGCCTTAGATCACCACCCGAATCGGAGGTGAGGGCTGTGAAGGGTTCTCAGCAAAAGGTGTGCTTGACAGCCTCCCAGCCAGTCACAGGGGACCATGGAGGAAAAGCCTTTTTGGTGGAAAAGTGATAAAAGGAACCCTGCCTTCTCTGGCTTTCTCCTAGCCTCAGAGACAGTGAGAAACTAGGGGGACCTCATTCCCACCCATGAGAGTCCTGTTCAGTGTACAGGTTAAGTACTGGGCTTTAAGGTCACTCAGGAATAGGCAGCATTGTGACACGGGCAAGTAACTGATTTAACTTCTCTGCTTAGTTTCCGCCTGTGTAAAATGGAGATACTGGAACAATTCTGCAAAGGATGCTGAGAGGAGTTAGGAAAGCAAGATGTGTGCAGAGCCACATACCTGGGACATGGCACATGCTCAACTGAATGTCTATAACTACTAATATTACTAAACACAGGAATAAAACGTTGTTTTAATCCTACTTTTAGACCTTAGGGTCTACAGAGCTTTAATGCTGCTCAGGTTGGCCATACAGCAAGGAACGGTCAAGAGACATGTCCCAAGACACCCCTTCAGCCTGAAAGTCTGTGTATCCATCAAATGACACTGAATTTAGCCTGTTGTAATAAAAATTATGTCAACGTTCTAATGGAGTCATTGGGAAGGCTTTACGTCTCAAAGAAAATCTTCAGTTGCACTTTCTTTCTTACATTGTTATATTTACATTGTATTTTCATTAATCCTAGTGAAGCACTTTTGTTTTGCTTTTAAGTTGTAAGGTCTGAACTTTCTCCAGGACTGCCTTTAAGTTACTTAAGAGGTCCAATGACTCCTCGGCGTGAATCTCCTTAGACCCTAGACACGAGCCCCCAGCCATTTTCTACCCTTGTCCCAGAGGGTCTCAAAGAGCAATTCTAGGCACAAAGGAGACTCCTACTTGAAAATAAATTGTTCTAAATGCTCCTGTGTCACTTTCTCCCCTTAGGTCACATCTGAGCATCCAAGCCAGGAAGACATCTGATTAAAAGTTGCTTTGAAGCCCAGAATTATTTTAATGAATTTCCAGGGTTATCCTAAAGCTGTAAAAAAACTTTTACATTTTAATTGTAAAAATTTCTCCTCATTTAGCAGTTCTTTCTTGGTCCTAAGAAACAAAGGGGCGTGTATGATCTCAGTCATTTATTCAATCACTAGCTCATCATCACCATCTCCTTTTGCAGGTCTGGTACTTGGTGTCACCGCATATAACTTTGCCATTATGACCTTTAAGCAGCATCTTAATTGCCAAAGTAAAACAAATCCATTATTTTTAATGGAGACATACAGCCTACCCAACACAATGCCTGGTGTATGTTTATTCAAGTAAGTCTGATTTCTAGTTTTCCAAACTCTCCAGAAATGATACCGAAAGAAGGATTCTGAAAAATCCTGATAGATGTGAATGAAATCCATTCATTATTCTTATCCATAATTCATCAAATTATATGCCTAGGAGGGTTACCATCACAACCATAAAAGGACAAATGGTTTAAAGTCCCAATGGAAATATATGTATTGATTTCAAAATCCCATCAAAGCATTTCTCTTAGAAATATAATCAATAATGCTGATGGTGAACAGCTCACTGCAATAAAATCAGTATGTTGCAATTAATGCAAGTCTTGAATTCTGCTTCCCAACAGTAGTAGTGAAATCTTGGTGACTCACCATGTGTGGGTAAGCTGGCAGTTGTCAAATGTCCTCTCAGAACGGACCAGTGTGGAACCGTCAGGCATAAGGCATGCTATAGTGTATTTGCTGAAAATGATGAAGCATCAATATTTTTGAATTATTTAATTTTTTTTAGATATGATACAAAGTGAATTCTAGCATGTCCTATGTCGTTCTTGTTCATTTACTTTGGATATATGAGAGCTATGCATAACCACAGTTTATCCCGAATCGCAGGCCACAGTTGGCCACAATGCCAGTAAATGTTAATAGTCATGGTAGTTCTACACTATGGCATGTGAAAAAATACTGAGAATTTCTTCCACTTGCTAGCTATTTCCACAGGAATCTATGGCACATGTGAATGTCACGAATCTCACAACGGAGAAAAGTAATTCCATGCAATAAGTTTCCATATTCAGTCGCTTAATAATTCACATCTAAAATATCAAGTTGATAACTTGATAATTGTTCTCTCTTCTCTACTGAAACCACTTTTTACAATAATTTAAGTTCTTTTACCAGTAGTACAATCCCATTCACCCCCTAGAAACTAAGTGACCCAATGCTCTCTATAAACAATGAAATATTTACATCCACTTCAATAGCAAACAGGAAAAGAGATAGCATTTCTGTTCAAATTGAATGGCTTCAAGAAATAATATCCCATATGCTCATTTATGACTGTTATATTATCAAATTGAAACCACAGAAGAATTATGAAAATATACTGAAATAGGTAATACATTTCTCACGAAGTATGACAGTCTTATGCAGAAGTTCTAAGAATTCTAAGAGTTTATCTTTAAAAAAAATACTCACAATGGTTTTCCTTAAACCAACAATAAACTCTCAAAGGCATCTAACTGTTGTGCAAGATCCCCTAGCAAGCTCCTGTAAGTGGCAAATGTAGTTTGGCCATATATTTAAAATACTGTTCTCCATTTGTTCACAGCAACACACTTCCAGGCCACAGCCAGAGAAAATGGCTAATTTAAGATGAAGTATATGACCAGGTAACTCGTGTGCATTTCTCTAAAGAGCCCCAAACTGCTTTCACACAATGAGCCTATGTGTGAAAACAAACACTTAGGCAATTTTAAACTATCCTAAAGCAAAAAGAAGAAGACTCTAGCTGCAGGTAAGTACTCTACAGATTGTGTTAAAAGTCAGTTAAAAGCCTGTTCTTCTACTTAACACCATCTTTAATGATGACCTCAACTCCTGCTTGAATTGGGCCTTATTCAACTCTGCCTGTCCCCATCTTCCCCTCCAGTTTTCTTTATCTGATTACTCCCTTATCGCCTTTCCTTCAGTCTAAAATGAAGAGGCATCCAACCTCCTATATTTGTTTCCAGATACAAGGTTAATATGCAAAAGGCAGTGGCTTTCCTATATGCCAGCCATGAGCAAGGGGAATTTGAAATTAAAAATATATTTCCATTTCCATTAGTACCCCAAAAATGAAATACTTAGGTATAAATCTAATAAAATATGCATAAGATCTATCTGAAGTGAACTATAAAATTCTGAGGAACAAAATCAAAGAACTAAATAAATGGAGAGAGATTTCCTGTTCATAGACAGAAAGGTTAAGTACTGTCAAGATGTCATTTCTTCCCAACTTCATCTATAGAATCAAAGCAACCTCAATCAGAATCCCAGCAAGTTTTTGTGGATATCAACAAACCGATTCCAAAGTTTAGATGGAGAGGCAGAAGACTCAGCACGGCCAACACAATATTGGAGGACATACGGGAGGGCAAAGCTGGAGGGTCCACACTGCCTAACCTTAAGACTTGCTACAAAACTGCAGAAATCAAGAGAGTATGGTGTTGGTGAAAGAATAGACAAACAGATCAACAGAACAGAACTGAGAGCCCAGACATAGGACCACATAAATAGAGTCAACCGATCTTTGACACAGGATGATAAATAAGCTGTGGTCCATCCAGACAGTGGACTATCATACAGTGCTAAAAAGAAATGTGCTATTAAGCAATGAAAAGACATGAAGGAAAATTAAATACATGTCAGTAAGTGAAAGAAGCCAATCTAAAGGCTACATAGTGTCTGATTCCAATTAGGTGACATTCTAGGGAAAACAAACTTCTGGAGACAATAAGAAGATCAGTGGTTGCCAGGGGTTGGGTGAAGGAGAGGGGAAAACAGGCAGAGCTCAGATTTTTAGAGTAAACTCTCTTACTGTTCATTTCATTTAGTAGAAGCATTGGTGCATTTTAAACAGCAAAGAGCAGCATTCAAGCTGCTCTGGGAAGATAGCAACACTGGCTTTGACCTCCCAGATCAGTATAATAATACTAAAGAGCATACTGTTTAGCACCTCTTCATCTGAAAGTAAATGCCTTGAGAACTTTAACTCACTTTATTTGTGAAACATTTCAAGTCTACAAACCAGAATAGAAAAAATATAGATTCCAATACCCCTACATGTTAGACATGTTAACTTTTTACCATGTTGGCTTCATCTGCATCTGTCCATTTACCGACTGTGCCCAGTTTCCCATCTGCCCTTCTTTCCACAGAGGCAGACCACCCTTGTGAAGCCTATGCTTTACATTCCCATGACTGAGAAAGGTGGAAGAGGAGGAGGAACAGGAGGTGGAGCAAAGGTGGGGGGGAGGGTGGCAGCATTTTCCAGATTTTGTACAATGAGCATATATTACTTTTGTAATCAGAAAAAGTCATTTTTAAAACAAGTTACAGTATTATCTTCTTATTTTAAGGAGCGCAGATGGAAAATATTCCCACAAATCTTGTTTTTTGTCACATTTTGGGAAGTAGGTGCAGGCAGGCCTGTTGAGGCTACCTAGAACGACGTGTGCAGAGCTGGGACTGCTCCCTCCTGCCTGCCAGGGGGTTCACCCCTCCGACCGGTGGTGGCTGAGGCCAGCATGTCCTCTCCTCTCACAACAGCCGGGCGAATGAATTCCTGGTTTCACTGCTCTTATGAGGCACACTGTTACATCGATACTGCGTTGCTAAAATGCACCATGGGGCTTGCTTTCTTTAAGAAAGTAATCATTGGCAACCCTAGTGAGAGCAGTTTTTAAAAACTGGTGGGCAGGATACCTCTTTAACAACAGTCTAAACGTGACAAATGGACCGTCACAGGCAACAAAAAAGACCTTGACCAAAACTTCATGCCTTATTAAAACCTAACCCAAAGTAGACCATAAAACTAAATATAAAATGTAAAACGATAAAACTTCTAGATAAGAACATGGGAAACAACTTCATGGCCTGCAGTTAGGTGAAGAGCTTTTATACATAACGCCAAATACACGATCCTTAAGACTAAAACATCAATAAATTGGACCGCATCAAAATTTAAAACTTTTGCTCTGAGCAAAACCCTGTTAGGAGAATGAAAAGACAAGCCACGGACCGGACTGGGAGAAACACTTGCAAATCACAAACCTGACAAGACTTGTACCCAAAATGCATGAAGTCTCTACACTCTGCAGTGAATAAACAATCCGATCACAAAACAGGCCAAAGCTTTGACAGGTATTTCACCCGACAGTTGATGACTGGTAAGGAAGCACGCGAGACGTCCCTGCAGAGCCGGCGGACAGGTACCGCCGCTGCGGACCGCGCGAGCCTGTCCTGAGTCAAACTGTTTTGGGATAGACAGTGTCCACACCGCGTATGGGGCGGGGGCTGATGGTGGGATTCGGGGAAGGGAGGCCGGGACACGGAGCCAGTGAGCGGATGCCCCGCGGGAAACTGCGACTGGTCCCCACGCAGTGCGGGGCGCGCTCTGGCCTCGGGGGCTCGCACACGGTGCAGGTGCGGCATCTTCAGAACCAACGGGGCCTTCGTTTTCTCACCCGGAAACTGGGGAAAGCGTAGCATCCGTTTTGAAGGATCATTCTGAGAGTTGAAGACGTTGCACATGTAACGTTATAAATGACAATCCGTTTTAACTTTCTAAGTGTTATTTTTATTGTAATTCACGTAGATTTTGCCTAGAAGCAGCAATACTCAAAGTATCTTTTCTCCGCTCCTCCTCCCCCATTTTCACTACATCTCGATCCCTGTCCCACCTGACTTCACTTTTTTAATGGTTTTTAACTTTGTATTCTAAATTTATTTTTAGTTTTTTTTACCTAAACAGATCTTTTAAAAATAAGTCCATATTAAAGTCCAGTTTTAAACAAATTATCTGTGGGTGGGTCCACATAAAATTGGCATAATTATAAGCAGCAGTTATAAATGTAATGAAAGAAGAAATGTTTACTCACAATGATTGTAGTATGAGGAACTAGATAAGAGGACTGTGCGCTGACTTTTCTGTAGGAGGCAAAATTATTTCCTTGGTCCTTCAAGGAGTCACTCTTCTTACCAACAAAGAACATGCCTTTTTCCCAAACCGCAGATCCTTAGGAACCATTAAGCATGACTTAAATTGTTAGCAGATTAATTCAAACTCTTCATGAAGAAATTACTCACATTTTTCCTCCAGTAATGACTAGGGAACATGCAGGAAGTGTGGCGTGTATTCACATTTTGACAGTCGTTTTTATCAGACCACTGAGAGCACATATGCCTAAACATTTATCACTGGACTATACTAAAATTGGTAGCAGACAGAAGACATAAGAGGGACTCATTTTCTCAATTCCTGAAGTGCAGAATGATGTGGGTCCTGACCTTTAATTAGTATATATGGGAAATCTGACACATATGCCTTATACTGTAAAACTCCTGCTGAGTGCTTATTAAATCAACATTAAAGCCCAAGTACACAAGATGCTGGGTCATACATATTTAAGCCTTTTGACCTTTGACCTGGGGAAGGCCACCTTCTGAATGACCGGTGCACCAAAATATGCACAGAATACGAAAAGACAGCAGTGTATGGTCAGGTACCTTTCTTCATACTCTGTAGAATTTTGTTATTGCCACCTTCTCTGAAGCAAAAAGAACTAGCTTTTCCAAAACATGGCTTGGTTTTATAACATAATATTTCACCATTTCAAGGAAGATTGCCCATTGTCTCGACTGACCTAAGCTGGCTACCAGAGCCACCAGTCATGGGGGCCGACCACCCAAGCAGGCCAACTCTGGGGAATATTGGGAGATGTTTGCATAAACTTTTCATTTTCCTTAAGAGAATTCACTCTACTCAAAAGTTTGGGGGTTGGATGAATAAGTCAAGGGGCTGATATTTTGTCTGGCAGGCAAATACAGTATGTTTCAGATGTCTAACCTATCAGGTTATCTTGCAGATCAGATCCCTTTCCAATCTAAAATGTGGTATTGAGCATGTAAAAGGCTAACTTGGGGGCCTCCAGTTTACATAAAAATTTTCCTTAAAAACACTCATTCAAAACAGTTTTAAAATATAACATTTACTGATTCTCTTTATCAGTGACCATTGTCCTACTTTTGGTTCTTTTTTAAGACTTTTTCAAGGACACTTTTAGGCCTACAAAAGAATTGAGAGGAAGATACAGAGATTTCCATCCACCCCCTGCCCTGACATACACATAGCCTCCTCCATGACCCACTTCTGCATTCTATCTTTTGCAATATGTTGTTTTGGTTCAAGTATATGAAGAAAACTCTGCCTCTCACACATATGCAGTTGAAAAATGGGGCAACTATTTTAAAAATCTTTTCAGATAATTATGGATATTCTTCTTTGATATTATGCCAAAACTCAGCAAGTGGTAATTTCTTCAAGATTAGTTGCCACATGGACTCTGAAACCATATTGATGAACTTTTTGCCATGTTAGATTAACACCCATTGTCTATCTTGCCCTTTGAGTATATAACATAATTTTGTACCATCATGCACTGGTCATATGGAAAATACTGTTCACTGAGTTTTGCAGATCTTCCAAATATTGATACACTTATATAAAATTATTTTATATAAATGTATTATATAAATTATTAAAATCCTATTGTTAATACCAGCACTGATTTCATCAGAAAAGTATTGGAAAGCTGTTGTGCTCACTGTAGTAGATTCAGGTTTCCCAAAATTCTAATCTGTACTTGAAAGATCAAGTTTCAACATTATCAACAATGACAAATGTCAGTTGTTTTCTTAAAGTGACAGACTCATTCATTTTTGAGAAATATGTAGCCAAACACCCAAATATACATAACTATATTTTTCTGATAATCATTCTTGAAGTAAACCTCAGAAAAGGAGACAGCCACAGGGGTGTTTTTCTTCAAGGCAAACCAAATACTTCAGCATGCAACAGAAATGCTCCCCATTTTGCTACACAAATGTGTTCACAGGGCCAAATTTAATATAATTAATCATTTTACTTCTTTAAGGACATTGCTATCTGCCCTTTGATAAGACTAATAAGGCTTTAGCATTGCTAGGAAAATAGTTCCATCAAATCACTATGTCCTACACTCAAAACTAATGTAAGTTATATGGCAATTGTATGTCAAAAAAAAAGGTTTTGCACTCACAGACTAAAAGGATCTCAGGGACCCTCAGTGGTCAGCAGAGGTGCTATATATTATTGTATGAACAGATGGAGAGTTTAAAACCAATGGGATTAATGTGCATAACTGATGCCCTGGGAAAGTGCACAATACAGAGGGGCCAAGATCAGAAGATGGGAAATGGGGTTGGACTCAGGATTGGTGTCCTGGCTGACTGTCCTCTACTGCCCACATCCCCAGTCTCTGGCTGGAGTCTCCAGGCCTGAATGAGTCGTCTCTTGTTACCTTTTGGACCCCAGGTGGTTCTGATGTGCAGCCAGGGATGGCAAAGGGAGCTTTCTAGGCACACATACCTGTGATTGTGTCCCAGCCGTATGTCCATATGTTAGGACATTCCCTTGTTTATGTACTAACTTCTATTTTGAGCTTTCTTATCCATAATGTAAAGATAATATTGGTATTCACTTCATGAGGCTGCTGTGAAAATGAGTTAAAATTCATAGAATGCTTAGCACAGTGCCTGGAATATGATAAACACTCCAAAAAGGTTAAACATGACTGTAGTGGCCGGGGTTCTTTGTGAGCAGCGAGCTGGCACACGGGGCCGCACTCTCTCCATGGAAGCGGTGGAAACTGCCAGCTTCCCTCTCTTGCCACTTCCCCGCTCGCAGGCCCTGGCCCAGGGGCTGCATTGCTCACACTTCCCCGTGAACCACACCATCTCTCTCCACTGCGCCATGGCTTCTGCAACCTTGCCTGTGTCCTGCTACCTTCTCCAAGAAGCTCCTCCTCACCAGCCCCTGGTCCTTGCTGAGCAGGTGTCACTTTCTCACGCACCGCGTGTATATTCTCACGTTGCCTTACCCCCATTCATCTACCTCTTAGAAGAATGTGCCTATAGCCCCAGGGCCAGGAGCAGTGTGTATGTTTTAACAGTCCACAAATGTGTCCTGAATGAGGGAATGAATGGATTGCGTCCCCTCACGTATGGAGGTTGCTCTTAGTTCTTCACGGGAGAGGCAAGCCCCTGTGTATTCTCATCCCAGATACATTTGTAATGTGATCAGTTCTCCTACCAAGTTGTGCTTCTCTCTAGATCTTGTTTCCTACGCTTCTATTCCCCAGTCCTGGAGGAAAGCCCTCTAAGATCTGACCAAACCTTCACAAATTGCCCACTACCCCACCTTGCTCTGTCTCCCCTGTGACTGACGGGAGCTCCTCCGCACCTGAATCCAGCCCACCCGTTTCCCAGGGCTGAGCCCTGCTCTCATTCACCCCTACTTGCTTCAAGCAAGATCTTCAGAACAGCTCTCTCTCTATTTCATCTATCTACTTTGAAAGCTGAGTTTCAGCTCCATGTTCCTTCCAATCAAATGGTCTTACATTCAGAACCTGTTGTGATCCCACTTAGAGATGGCATTTCCTTTGAGTGCAGGATCACTTTCTCTGTTCCCAGTGTAATTGCTAGACTGCCTTCCTACAATATGGGCTGGGGTCCCTCACTCCCACAGTGTATCAAGGTGGACCAAATGGCCTGGCCGCCTGCTGAGGCCAAATCCTTGCCCTTGCCGGTGGAGGTAGACCCGGGCATCCGTTTAGTCCAGTGTGCGCCAGCTTGCGGGAATGCCCGTTAAGGATATGTGCGTGTGAAGCTGAACCACGTCGGAGACCACCCATCTCCACCCTCTACACACAGCAGCTGATATGAGGATCTGAGGAGGGCCTAGGACTTGATTCCAAGTGAATCTTAGAATACGGTGGTACGGTTCTTCACTCCAATCAGTTCACTCTAGTCCGAGTCACAGACTCATCCATGTCATAGTTCGGCCCTCTGCTGAGTGCCGACTGGCCCACTCTCACCCGACAGTCGGTCGGAGCGTAAACGCAAATCATGGCCTGGGGGTTGGTTTTGCCATTTAAAAAATATCATGCCCGGAGACGTCACTGAAAGAAACGTCAGCCTTCCCTCAGATTTAGGCTGTGGTTTGTTTACTGCTCTGTAGAAGGCGTATTAAGCGTGACTCCTTTGCTCTGTGCTTTCTGAGCTGTTCTGCGGGGGGGACAGGGTGAGCCTGAGGCTGGTTCCAGTTCCAGAGAGGGCTGGGGCTGTGGTGACAGAGCAGAGAAGTGTTTGCAGGTCTGCTGTGCCCACCTACTCAACCCCATGACGCAGCAGCTGGGGCTCCTCCCCGGTGGTTTCCCGGCCTGAGAAAGCGCATGCTCACCTGCAGCCGTGCAGCTGGGCCACAGCAGCCAGCCGGCCTCCTGCAGACCACGGATCCCACAGACTCCTCCCACTTCCTGGGGCTGATCTGTGCTGCTACTCCGTGTTTGTACGGACCTCCTACGCACACCCACAGCCCCTTGGAGATGCTTCATGAGGATATCTTCTTCCCAGATGGGAGGCACTGCCTGCCTAAGAGGACTACACTTGGGTCTTAGCAGGCTTCTAGAAGCTTCCAGCAGCCTTTCTGTCTTAGAGGACCCCTTGGAAACTTCTGAGGGGTTTCCATTCACTTTTCTAGCCACTCTCAGCCAGTCGTTTACTTTAGCAGCCAGTGAAGTGGTGTTCAGCAGCTACTTTCGTGGTGGAGTCGCTAATCCCTCCTTTGACGTCAGATCACCCTTCTTCCCTGTAAGGTCCGTGCATTCAGCATTGTATTGTAACTAACAAGATGGGGTGTTCTCTCCCCGCAGCACAGAAGCAGCCTGCAGGCAGCCGCTGCGGAAGCTGCAGGGCGCATGGTGTTCGGCAGAACCGTGCGCACAGTGCGTGCCTCACCACAGGGTAGATTTCAGTAAATGGGAAGCAGAATGCTTTACTGTGAGAGCAAATTGCCGCGTGATTTTGGAAATCAAAAGTACCTTTACTTTTCCTACGCACACAAAGTTATTTCTATTGCTGCTATTTGTCGGAATACCTTACCACAATTAATTATGCATTCTTACTATATCTTCAAACGCATATATGTAAATAGTGGCTCAGACAAAATTTTGTTTAAAGAAGTTTTATTGACCGTTGCTCTTCATATTAGACTTAGGTGTTTAAGAAGTTTTGGAGAACCAGAAGTTTCAAATTTGCCATCATATTAACATTAACACAAGAGCAGCCCTGGTTCATGTATTATCAGTAATAATTTCCTTAAATCTCTACCACATGTGTTCCTTTAAAAAAGACACTTTAGTCATGCTAAATATTGAAATAAAATGTTTCCATTTCCCTTGCTACTATCTCATGGCACCAGAAGGGTCCCAACCCTCAATGCTAGCTCATCGTCTTATCCCAAAATATGTATACTAATGCTCACAGTGCCAATTCCTCCCTAAACAAATCCCTGTCTACACATGTCTCATATTCTCTCCTTCCTCTAGTGGCCCAAGAAAACTGTTTATTCTATTCCTTCATATTTACATCTGGGAGTCTTATTATCAGAGTAAAAATAAATAATTTAGTTGAAATAGCTCAACTTAGCAAATGTGTCTTCTCCCACAAATTCACGCTTACTATCCAGCTCGCTGAAAATGCCTTGTGGTTATTTAAAAGGCTTTAGCCATTTGGAAATTTTAACTTGTTAAAAAAATCTTTAAAAATTCTCATTTTATATAAATACCTAATGTCAAGTAAGAGCAAACCCCTTAAGAAGTAGGACACAAGGGTATAAGAGTGGCCTGCTCACACTTCCTTGACTTATCTCTGTGATGCATGCAGCCAGACTTCAACTCCCTGCACCTGGGGGGTTCTGTGGCCACTTTGCTGGTCAAAAATGCAGCAGAAGCCATCCGCCCGCCAGAGAAGAGTTAGTAAACTTTGCAGAAGGTCAGAAGTGCCAGGGAACGAGCATTCTGCAGCATAAGCACTCCAGTGAAGGGAGAGGAGTTTGTAAATAAATATCCCAGGTCCCTTACTCAGGTGGGGGCAGAAAACACTGAAGCGTGTGCTCTGTGCAGGCTCTAGGCAAGGCCCTGGCAGGATTAATCCCGGCTGCCCACAGAGGCTGGTACAACAATGTAGCTTTTCATCGGCTGTCTTCCCTCCCTGTCTTACTGCCAGTTCTCATACTGAGGTTTGCTCCACCTCCCAAGCTTTCTGCGCTCCAGTCTTTTCCTCAGGTGTACTTCTGTGGGAGCACGAGGGCCCATTGCTGCCGGGGAATGGAGTGGTAACAGCCTGGTTGT
This sequence comes from Smutsia gigantea, assembly GCA_032199065.1. Classification (NCBI taxonomy): domain Eukaryota; kingdom Metazoa; phylum Chordata; class Mammalia; order Pholidota; family Manidae; genus Smutsia; species Smutsia gigantea. Next base: position 8,234 of record JAVSCE010014413.1, on the reverse strand, counting down.
CCGTGGAAGCCCACTTCCCAAGACTCTCACCTGCAGTGGCCTGGGTGGCAGGTGGGAGGGTGGGGTGTATCTGCAGCGCCACCAGCATTGGGGAGAGCTGGGGGCGATGGTGACTAACAGCCATCAGGGTCTTGTTAGGTGTGACTGAAGCTCCCAAGGAAGAGACTGGCAGGCAGACTCATGCTCCAGCCAACGTGGCCCCTGCATCCTTTGCCTGAGTGCATCCTCAGACCTCTGAGGCCACTTTGCCCTTCTGTGCAGTAGGTTGAAAGTCAGGAGCATGGAGGACCTCCAGGAATGGCATTCAGTCCACTATCAGCAGGAACTGGTGTTACGTGCCCAGCGCCATCCCCTCTTGGAGAGGTGACTGATACACATCCTATGATGGCTCCCAGAGTTTGCTCATGGGCATGCAGCCCCAGGGGCGCAGTGACAGCCAGCTTGGTTCACACTTCGTACTGGTGGCGTCCTCTCATCTCACTTCCTAGTATGTGCTTTACAACCCACTTAAACTCCAGTTCTCATCTCCAGGCCTGTTTCGGGGGACACCGAAATTAAACCAAATGATTTTATCCATGTCAACTTGACTTCAGTGTTGCAGATAAAGAACCAGACAAAGCCATGAGGAATATGCTGAATCCAATCAGATATCACTTCAATATTTACAAGCATTTGGGCTTTTTCAAGTAAGAAAAACATGAAACAAATCCAGAAGAGAATCAAGGAATAAAGAGAGTAGCTGCATGCTATCAATTGGTAAAGCAATTATGAGGAGGAAAAACTGGATTTTATATAAACGGAATCTTGGAACTTGAGCGGACTTCCAGCTGGGTTTTGCAACCGCCTGACCTATGGCCACACACACAGCTATGCTGATGGCATTCTCTATACCTCAGACACACACAGCCGAAGGTCTATCTCTGTTATCCTCATTAAGTGAACTTTCACAATTATATGAGGTAAAAGATCAATTTCTTTTTTTTGTTAAAATATTTTTTATTAATTGTATTGATATACAATCTTATGAAGGTTTCATATGAACAACATTGTGGTTTCAGCATTCACCCATATTAACAAGTCCCCCCACCACCCCACTGTCCAGCAGTATACTAAGATGCCACAGAGTCACTACATGTCTTCTCTAAGCTGCACTGTCTTCCCCAATCATAATGCCCCTCAATCCCCTTCTCCCTCCCTCCCCATCCACCCTCCCCCACCCCTCCCCTTTAGTAACTGCTAGGCCCTTCTTGGAGTCTGTGAGTCTGCTGCTATTTTCTTCCTTCAGTTTTGCTTCGTTGTTATACTCCACAAATGAGGGAAATCATTTGGTACTGGTCTTTCTCTTCCTGGCTTATTTCACTGAGCATAATACCCTCTAGCTCCATCCATGTTGTGGCAAATGGTAGGATTTGTTTCTTTCTTATGGCTGAATAGTACTCCATTGCATATATGTACCACCTCTTCTTTATCCATTCATCTACTGATAGACACTTAGGTTGCTTCCATATCTTGGCTATTGTAAATATTGCTGCGATAAACATAGGGGTGCATATGTCTTTTTGAAACTGGGCTCCTGCATGCTTAGGGTAAATTCATAGGAGTGGAATTCCTGGGTCAAATGGTATTTCTATTTTTTTTGTTTTTGAAGGAACCCCCATACTGCTTTTCACAATGGTTGAACTAATTTACATTCCCACCAGCAGTGTAGGAGGGTTCTCCTTTCTCCACATCCTCGCCAGCATTTGTTGTTTGTCTTTTGGATGATGGCCATCCTGACTGGTGTGAAGTGATATCTCATTGTGGTTTTACATTGCATTTCCCTGATATTTAGTGATGTAGAGCATAAAAGATCAATTCCTTAAATAAAACTGCCTGATGTTCAGGATTTGGGGTGTATATGGGAATTTTTTGGTTTGTTTTCTTGTTTATTTAATGACTTACCTAAAAGATGTTTTAACCTTATTAGATGGGATCTTTCAGTGAATTTCCCAGAAGGTTATGGGGTATTTTGCCCAGGGTAACTAAAACAAGGCGCTGTAGTGCCCTATTTTTCTAGGTAGTTCTGAATAGTAATAGTTGTATTTACTTTATATAAATGGGCTTTTCAAATGAAATAAGTAAATGCTTAAACTTAAGAAATGTTTGTTACACTTCACTGCCATAGATGAGTGAGAAGGCAAGGCTGAAAGGCCCACACGGCCAGCTGACCCCTTGCTGCTCTGACAGCCCTTGGAAGCAGGGGCCCAGTGAGTCTTGACGTGCCTCCCCCGGACCCAAGCCTACATCCTGCGGCTGCCAACTTCACTCGGAGGCTCAGTTCCCTGGAGATCCACCACTTAGACTTAGGAGTTTCTCCCTCGTGCTTTCAAGTTTTCAAGCCACACCCTATCCCTTAGTTCTCAGCAGACTGGCCCACCCACTTCAAGAAACAGAGGCCACTCCCGCTCTTCCTCACGGCCATCCAGCTGACCTGTCCTGAGCACCAGCTACGTGCCAGACAGCGTGCCAAAACAAACACCCCTGAGAGAAAAGTCTCTGCCTTCCAGAAACGCATAACCTGGTGAAGATGATGATGTTGGGGAAAAAAATTAAAACAAAACATAGTAAGCACAGCTGAATGAGATGGGACTGTAATTCACAACACAAGCAGAGCCTTCATAAAAGCAAGTGGAACCAAAAGATGTAGTTACCTAGGGCTTTTCCATGAATTCATTCTAACTACTTCCTATAATCTAATTATTAGAATAAATTGTCCATTGTCTTTAACTTCTGCCTGATACAGCTTAGAAGAATGCTATTGTAATATATATTCCAAACCATTTTAAAATTCAAATTAATCTAATAAATTATAATAGTGTTTAAGACCTGAGTTCCTGGGATAGTTCATTGTTGAACTACTTATGGTACAGTATGACTTAGCACAAAATTAATAGGCCTCGGTGCAGCAATGACCAATTTTAATGGTTGGAATACATATGTGAACAGAAAGATGGTTATGAATCGATGACCATATGAAAGGGTTCTTTTAGCTACCCGGCTCACTCACTCACAAAGAAGGACACGAGAACTCCATCAGCGTAGTTTTATTCCCTGTAAGACAAACAAGACAGAATGGCCGTCTCGGAAAGGAGAAAGCAGCAGCGGCAGCAAGGGGGGAGCTGCTTATATAGGAATTTAGGGCCTTGGTGAGCAGGATGGTGGCCTTGTGACTTCTGAGAAACAGAAACTGTTGATAGGGAACTTAGAAACTGCTGTGGGGGACTTAGAAACCACTGTAGACGATAAGGGATTTTGCTACACTCGGGTGCAGCTGCGGTTCAAGGCTGTGTGTTAAAAGGAACCTAACATTCCTGCATTTTGTTTTATTTATTATGCAAGGGGTAGGGAGGAGGGGCAAAGTGTTGGATCATCTGGCTGCTTCATGCGGGAAGAGGGGCAAAGTACGGCTGATGGCTCAGGCTTCTGTCAGCACTGTGTCGTCTGCTGGCCGGATCTTTCTTCCCTTGGAAGGTGGTGGTACTCCTGCATAATTAACTGATTGATTGTTTGGTTAGTGATTTTTGAAATTTGAGTTTGAATGAGGGTTTTTATAAGATTAATTAGGCAGGGAGCAAAGAGTAGGAGAAGGCAGAAAATGATGAGAGGACCCTTTCACCCTAACCTTCTCTCGGATCGCTTTCTGTCTTTCCTAATGACCCGGATCATGACTTCACACAGTAGGACTTCAGCCATCAGCTCTTTCTAGTCCGCTGCAGGTCCCAGCTCTACCGACTGCCCTGCGACGGCAGGCAAGTACCCTGAAAGCTAAGAGGCTGCTAGTAACCTCTTAACTCAGAAATACTGTGGGAATCGAATCACATAATCTAAAAATGTTTCAGAAGTTTTAAAAATACTATATATAGGAAATATATGTTGTTATTATTATTATTAATGTAATATGTAACACCTGTGCAAGAGCCTGAAATAGCATGATTGGGGGAATTCATTTTGAAGCCATTTGAAACTAAAGGTAACACAGAAATGTAGAGTCCAGGTGAAAGAAAATAGACACTGGAAACTCATCTACTGTTGGCCATTTTAAGCAGAGATACAGATTCTCTGAAAGGAAAATATTTGCTCCCATTTCAACATGGCAAAGTAAGTGTTACACATCAGTCTAGTTTGTATCAGTCTTAAATAGTACAGCAAAGCCAAATCCTAGATTATGGATTTCTTCTTGGGCCATTCCAGAATTAGGGGCATCCATTTCTTTTTGTTCTGTAAATACACAGTACTCCAGAGCATTTGCCATATCCTTCCAAGTGTCCTGGGCACCTGTGTTCCATTTGTCTTAAAAATAACTTTTACCAAGCCTACAGCATCATGTTTTTTCATTAAGTCTAAAACATTATTCAGTATGAGACAGAACATTATTTTTATATACACTACAAAAGAAACCTCTGACATGCCGTGACTCATCCCAATTTTAGAGATATTAAATGCAGAAACAGTTTGTCTTAGAATCAGTTAAAATAGTAATTGTTTTCTTGTTAAAAAAGGGATCCATATATGTTGAAAACCTAGAAAAAAGTGTATTACCAAAAACATGGTTGTAAGTAACAGAAAAGCTAGATTAAGTAACAAGAGTTTGCATAACTGAAAATCCAGAAGGACAGAGGTCAGAGTTGGTTTAATTCAGGAGCCGAAGGCTACCTCAAGAGCAGTTTCTCTCTGTTCTGCCTTCCATGGTGCCAGCCTTCCTGAGACAACATCAGTTCCAGGTTTCCCATCTGTACCCCAGTCTACAGAGCAGATAGGGTTTCTATCCTAGCATTCCCAGCAAGAATTTCCAAGTTCACCTGTACTGTTAAGATCATGTGGGTCATCTCCCCTCACCTAGCTGTGAGCTGTGGGGCAAATGGAAATGGTCATGAAAGTGCCTGGGCTGCATGGGGAAGGGGTAATCCCACCCCACAAGTCTGCTATTACCAGGGAAGGTGAAAATATGCAGGCATCACTTGAAAGCTGTGGTGGTTAATTTTATGTGTCAGTGTATCTAGGCTAGATGCCCACTTGTTTGGCCAAATAGTAGTCTAGATGTTGCTTGAGAGTATTTTTTAGAGGTGATTAAAGTAAATTACCCTCCATAATGCAGGTGGACTTCACCCAGTGAGTTGAAGACTTTAAGAGAAATGGCTGAGGTTTCCCAGAGAAGGAATTCTCCTCAAGACTGCAAATCAACTCTCACCTGAGCTTCCCGCCTCATGTGGCTTGCCCTCTGGATCTCAGATTTACCAGCCCCCAAATCATCCTACCATCAAGGGAGCAAATTCCTTAAAACCCCTCTTTCTCTCTGTGTCTGTCTGTCTGCCTCTATATCAAATTGAGAAGTACAGACAAGAGTAGAAATTCTCTGTACTCTAGGAACACCACTATTTTTAAAAGTTTCTCTAACTTTACATTTCTATGCATAGAAACATATGGAAACATTTTACTCAAATGACATCATACTGGATATACAATATTCAAAACTTTTGAATCTTGCTTTTGTCCCTTAATATGTTAAAGTGTTCATTATCCCATGCCCTTACATATTTTTAATGTGACTTTTTTGGCAGTTACCAAATAATCCATCCCATAACTGAATGACAATCTGTTTTACTATTTCACTATATCTGGGCCTTTGTTTTCATTTTATTCTTTAAATACACAGCACTCTCTCTTGCTGCGCAAAGCCAGCTAGGTGCTGCCTCTGGAAGCTGAAGTCTCTAGAGGTCAGTATCAAAAAGCATGGCATTTGGCAGATGTATATGTATCTCCAAACTCAACAGGTTGTACACATTAAATATGTAGTTTCCTGTGTGTCAACAAGCAGTGTTGCATGGGTCTCACTGGGTGCTGGAGCTCATTATGAATACAGAGCTTGCTGCCAATTCAGCCTTAGCCAGAGTGAATCGACCTGGTGTCAACAGCATCACAGTTCTGGAGATAACCACAAATATCTGAACCCACCACAGAAAGGTCTTTGTGGCAGTGCTGTGGACTCCTGGTCCCTGCTCCTATGTCATTGTCAGTATTAAAACCCTGCATTTGCTTTCAATTAACATAGTAAGGTCAGGAACTTGTCCAAAATTTGTTTAATCTACAAGATCCGCATAAGAGTGAGACACAACAAAGAAGATGAAAGGAGGGAAAGGGATCGTGAGCAGGCCTGCGTGGAGTCTCGGCATGAGCATGTTATGTGTTCTGTGTTCACTCATTTACATTCCCGATCATGAGACAGGGCTAAACGTGTGCTCATGAGCAATGAACAGAGTGGATGTTCTTGGGGAATAAAGAAAACACACGGTAGCCTGGCAAACCACATTGATGTTTCTCAAAGCACAACTGACTTGGGGTTTCAGGGTCTGACTTGCTCGCATCTGCAGAGTCTGCCCTCCATCCATTCTCCTCACATATAGAGGGCCTTGTCCAAGTCCCCAGGGCCAATGTACAGCTCCCGGCAGCTGGATTTCTCCCATATGGTTAAATGGCATTTTTTCCAATTACTCTTCTCAGACTTTAGACAGGGGAAGACATTTTGTGAAACGATGGTAATAATGGCAAGAATTAATTTGTGGATGTGGTTAAATGCATTTTTAGCCCTGCCTTGGAATGTAACATGATTGCCCTTCACTGGCACAGATAGCCATTGTCCTAAAGAAATGAATTTCTAGGTCTCCTGTTCTATTATTTTAATATACTTTATGTATTTCCTTCTTACCTACTTATTTGCCATATTCTAGAGATAATTGTTGCTTATAAATGTTGGCTTTTATTTTTAAAACTAAACTTAACCTTCCTACCTAAATATTGCCGGGAGACTCATTCATATCAGATGTGTCTGTGGTCTTCAGTAAACCCATAGGTAAATGATGGCCGAGAGGACTTCTCCTCGATGATGAAAAACTAAAACTTGTTGTATGTATGAAAGTAACTATCTCACAATAAACTTACATTAAAAAGTGAGTTTTTGGAAAAATAAATGGAGTTGCTAAATTACAGAGAAATATAATATGGTAAAGATTTAGAATTTAAAAAATAGGAAGATATTTCAAATTGAGACATGAGTCTATCTGTTCCTTTATATATTCATACAGTGATTCAGAAATACTTTTATCATTTATCATGTTCCAGACACACTTCCACACACTGAGCCACAGTAAACAAAAACACAATAAACCCCTCATGGGCTCACATTCTAGTGGAAAGACACAGAACTAAAATAAACTCCAGTTTAATAAAGAAGAAAGTGTCCAAGTGCTCGAAATGTTAAATAATGAAATGCCACAAAACCATGATGTAAGAAATTACAAAGTTTAAATCAGTATTATTTGATATTATTTAATTACAAAATCTTATTTATGAGATAAGTGGTTAGAAATAGAACTGTATGAAACCTGAAAATTAAACTGGTACATTATGTGCAGATTCTTAGTAAGTATAAGGTAAGGGACTGGGAAAAATGGCATGGAAAGCATCCGCATAGCTCAGCAGGAACTCTTAGCTCTGGCAGGTCGGTCGATGATCGGCAGAGGGAAGATGGAGGGAATCGTGCCAAAGTTTTGTGATGCTTCTGATTCCTGAAGAACGGACATGTGTATAGCAGAATCATAAAACATTTTGATTTCTACAGTTTCTACAGACCCCCACACACACAATTTCCACAGTATAATAAGACAAAATAAATGGCTGCCTTGAAACAACAAGTTTTTAGGTGTGAAAAGGCAGAATGTAGTATGAGAGAGAATGACTACCTTACAATAAACTACAGTCTAGATGACACTTAAGAAATAACAAAAGAGTAAACGTGGAAAACCAACCAAGGACAACAGACTTCTACAGAAGTCAAGTAGGATGCAAAGCTAACTTACATGTCCAGTTAAAAATCTAAGATTGTCTGTTTAGTGATGTCTTACCATTATGCAATGGTAAGCTGTTTCTTATCATCATTTCATTATAAATAATAACAAGTGTTAAGCTGTTGTGTTAATTTGTCTTTAGATATTTTTTTCAGAGCAGCAGTTGTAGAAAGGGCTGAAGATTGAGAAATTAAAGATACTATGACATAAGTATTTCCAAGTTCTCCCGAGCTTCAGAATTATATTTAAACACCCACTAGTCATCTCCCAGGAATCCCTTGGGGATTGATGACTTATGGTATTCTAAACTGAACTTTCTATCTTGCTCAATATCCCACTTCTTCATCTCCATCC